>APFE031479468.1:41331-57833 GCA_000404065.3 Pinus taeda
GTAAACTTTTCTCTGCAATAAAATTCCGTGAACTTGAAAATAACTTTGCTTCACTATAATTTATCATCTGAGTGATTTTCCATCAAGGACAACACTTGTCTCATAATGCCAACATATATGAGGTCAAGTCTCCATGCTGATCGGAGTCAGTAATTTATATAAAAAGACTATATTTTCTTAATAGAATATTTAGAGCAGCGCAACAACAACAAGAGTGTTTTTTTTTTTCCTTTTGAAGGATTTTCCACCAGATATCTTGTGTCTCATGTGTTGATTCTTTCTTGTGTTCTTATTCATGATTATGTTTCTCATATGGTTTATTTGTTGCTTATGATTTATACATAGATCTCCAAATGTTTAATGAGTTGTTGCTAATTAGTGTGTTTGATTCAGTAAAGTAAATAAAAGGAAAATTTTGGTAATAAGAAATGCTATTGATTCACCCCCCTCCCTCTCAGTAGTGCTCAAATATTTTCAACAATTGGTATCAGAGTGGGGCTCTTGGTTGTATCTTGATCACTTGAGAGTAGATATAGGGTTTATTGGCGAAAATTTGAAATTTTTTTAGAATGGGAAAGAACAAGAAGAAACGATTTCAGAAAAGGAATGACCTTCAAAATAAGGAAGCTCAACCACAAGAGTCTCATATTACTAGTGCAAGTGATTCAACAAATAATGTGCAAAAATTAGAATATCAAAACCCAAAGGTTTTGCAACAAAATGAATCCAAATGTATAACTGCTAATGATTTTATTTTGAGTTACAATTTTGAGGATTTATATTTTAATCATGTTGCATTTCCTAGTGAAGATGAGGATAATATTAAGGTTCTTAGAGCTAAGATCTCAAGCCTAGCAGCTGCATGCAAGGATCAAGAAAAAATATTGTAGATTTGTGATGGTAAGGAGGCCAAATTCAAGGAAGTGATTGTCAACTTAAAGATTAATTTAACATAATCATAAAGAGTATAGGAAGGCATGAGGAAGCAATACAAAGAGAAGGAATATCAATGTGAGAAATTAGAAGCTAAAGTAGCATCCTTAAGAAAGTACCAGAAGATGGAGAAGAGCACTATAGCCTTGGATAGTTTACCTGAGATCCGAGGATCACCATTGGATAAATATAGTCTTGAATTTCAAAAGGGTGAGTCGAGTTTGCATGCATTTAAAAACAACATAGAAGAACCCAAGAAAATTGTAGAAAACAATACCAACAACAAGAGTGAGAACACAAGAAACAAAAATCAAAACCAGAAGCAGATCAACTAGCAGAACCAACAACAATAGAAAAGAAAACCTCAAGGAGAACCTAGTTTTAGAAGATATTTTGTTCCAAGAGAAGATCATGGAAGCTCTATTAGATTTCAAAGGAAACAAAGTCCTTTTGTTCCTTTGATGCATGAGGTACAATGCTATAGTTGTCACAAGTATGGAGATGTTGCAGAAAACTCCAAGAGCATAATGTATAGATCAAATTAGCGGAGCTTGCAGAAATGTCAACAAACAAGGAGATTGGTCAACATGTATATTCATGGGTTTTATGGTTATTTCTATTCATGTAACCTATTTGGCCATAAGGAATATGATTGTAGAATTAACCATTAGAGGAGAATCACATTTCATGCAAGGTTGAGATCTATCATGAGAAGTAGGAGATCTAATTCTCTTGCTACATATCTTGGCCATGTGGAGTGTTATACATGCCATAATTTTGGCCATATGGAAAGATACAGTTTGTTTCCCCGTTAGTCAAGGAAAAACTATAAAAAGCAACAAAAACAAAAATGATCTAGCAGAAAACCAATGAAGGAAGAAAATAAGCAACCAAAGACCGTGTGGAGAAAGAAGGAGCAACAACTCTTCAAGTAGTGAAGAGCATCCCCTCCTATAATCCATGATTATTTCCTACATACTTATAGAGTATTTCAAAGTGTATGACAATTATAGCAGCAATTATGATGAGTTCATTTCATCCTTATGAATATTCAGGTCCACAGGATCAACCTGTTTATTGGAGGTATATTGAGCTTAGGGGGAGATGTGAATGTTATGAGGTTTACATGAGTTATTTGACATTTCCCTCATTGTATTTTCACTCAATTATTTGTAGATGCTTTATCTATGTTTTATGAGTGAACGTAGGACATTATTTTTCCATATATATGTTTTTGGTATCTATTGTTAGTTGGTTGAAAGTTGTACAACCATGCATGCCATGAGATCACTTGGTACAAGACGCATATAGATGACTTGAGGCATGGACTAGCCATGTATGGGTTGATATATGCAGTTTATTACAAGCATGTAATTGTTATTGTATCATCATTTTATGTTGGTTGAGTGTCCAATTAATAGCTAGTTGAGTCATCATGTTGACAGGCATGTTATGGAGGAGTTTCATGGAGTTATTTGCTAGCCACATGTATGGTCTAATGATGATGTAATATTCATGAGGTATCATGTTTTTGAGTCATTGGTCCATAGGAGATGATGATATCAGTCACGTATTCATTTGTACATTCATGTAAAATGCTCATGGAGCCATGTACTTATGTTATACTATATTTGGTTCATTTAGTCATGAGTCATGAGGTCATGTTATGGTCATTATTGGTCATGTATGAGGATTTATGTCACTATTACAATCATGTATTTATCATGTAAATGTCATTAAGTCATGGTCATGTGGAGTCTATGGTCCATATGGTGCTTCTATTTGTCAAAGGAAGCATTGATTGTAGCAGAAGCGATTCACTATAGCCTTGAGATCATATTAGAGATGGCATGTGCTCATGGGGGGAATCTATTTTCTCTTGTTCACTTCAGCTGGCATACATTATTTGCATTATGATATGCTTGGAGGTGTTCATGGTATGGGTCATACTATTTTATGATTGTTGTTAGTGGCCATTGGTGTTGATGCTATGTAGTTACTATGGAGAAGTCTTGGTTGGTCCTTCATGAGGATATTATTGCATATTGTTGTTTATTTATTGTTGATCATTGATGATTTTGGTTGCCTGATGTTGGCATACTGCTGCTTGCTGCTAGAGGTTGGTGTTTGGTATGCTTCTCTGGATGATGATTGGTATATTTGTTGCTTGATACTAGTGATATGAGAGGCATGGATGCTGTTGATGTGCATCATTTTATAGCCATGTAGAGATCAATTGCTCCAGTCTTTGTGCTTCAATTCTTGTTGCCTTATTAGATGGAGTTGACCCTTTGCTATTGGTGTCAAAGGGGGAGTGATAGAGGAGATTGGTCTCGATTTTGTGTATGGTTGCCAATAATGCCAAAGGGGTATATTCTTGGCATTAGGTTGTTCATGGTTCCATCTAGCTGATGTTGGCATTGGTTCATGACGGTAGCTAGCTCGTGTTGGCATTGGTATGAACCCTTGCAGACTAGTTGATGTTTGGATCCCTTCATTGTAGCATGGTTGCAACTATTTGAGTTGGCATTGAGTTAGTTATGTTAGCATTGATGTCAACCCTTGATGTCAATATTTGATGATGTAGCTTGATGTAGTATGATGTTCATGGAGGTGTTGCCTTGTGTTAGCTTGATGATGATGTTGCAAGAGTATTACCATGGTACATGTATTCTTGGTATTGGAACTACAATGGTATTGGTATGTGTAGGTTGGCACGTGATATTACCTTGGTGCATATAGTCTTAGTATTGAAATAACCATGGTATCCATGGTATTTTCATGTGGTATTGTTTTGGACATTACCATGGTTCAGGAGTCCTTGGTATTGACATAACCATGGTATTTTCCCTTGGTATCGGTTCAAAAATTACCATGGTACATGTGTACTTAGTAATGGCATAACCAAGGTAATTGCTTGTGGTATTGGTTTGGAAATTACCATGGTACCAGTGGCCTATAAACTTGCATTGCCGCCGACAGTGAATGTCCATCATGTTTTACATGTTTCATTGCATAAAATATATGTGAAATATGTAGATTATGTGATTAACTAGCTTGTATTGCAGGTGGATATAGAAGGGGAATTCCAGTTCGAACCTCAGTCCATAGTGCAACAAAAACAACTCATGCTCAAGAACTAAGCAATCAAGCAAGTTAAAATGTAGTGGAAGCACTTTAGACCCAATGAATCTACATGGGAGATGACTGATGAGAAGTGGGCAATGCATCCTCCATTGTTTTTCAGTTGGGGAAAATGAGTTTTGGTATATGTACATATCTATGTATGGTTTTTAATGTAGATACTGTAATGAGTTGTGTTATAAAGCTTTAATAAGCAGTATGGTTGTCATGTTGTCATGTTTGTCATGTTGGTTTTTCTTGTTAGCAGGTTTTTCATTTTAAATACTGCATTAAGATAACTTATAAAGCTCCATAGGCAGTATGTTTTGGTTTTCATAAGTCTTGCTAGTCATAGGTGTCATAGAACATTGAGGATGGTGTTCCCCCAAGGGGGAGGGGTTTGTAACAACCCCAGGTTAAAAGTTCATTTAATAAAGTTAATAAAGGAAAAATAATAAGACCAAGGTCATGGGACACGTATTCCAAGATGAATGTTTGGAAAAACATCCTAGTGGGTGCTTCTTAGGTTTATTATGGCCACACAAATTGGTAAAGGAATGAGGAAAGTAAAAGACACATTAATTAGAATTTATTTATGAAAATAAAGGAAAATATGAGAAAAGGGAGATGAAAGGTCACATGTTTGCCTGAGAGGAAAATTGAAGGAAAAGTAGAGGAAAATAAAGAAATTAGAGGCCTCAATCATAAAAAGGCTTCTGAGGATTAGTTCAAAGACTTTTGTCAATTCAATTTGGATCTCTCTCTATTCTCTTATACTATTTCACACTTAGAGAATTCTTGGAGAATTCTAGCATTGGAGAAAGAAAGGTAAGGAAAAACAAGGGAAGCAAAAGGGAAGCAAAAGGGAAGCAAAGGACAAGCAAGGAAGGTTGGATCAAGTAACTTCAACATGGAGACTTGTAGGTAACAGGTTGCATGTGTGATTTCCTAGCTAGTTTGTGAATGGATGGTACATGCATTTGTGTATTTGGTTCTTGTGTTTTCATTGGCATGGTTTTTGTTGGGTGTGACAATGGTTTCAACCTTGCCTTTCCATTTCTGGATAGCCATGGCGTGATGAGATTCTTTTGTTTGGTTGAGCTTTGGATCACTGGAAGGTTTTAGAACCAGGTGAGGTGGTCTCAGGAAAATTCCCAGACGTTGGGGGTGGAGGTGGTTTAATCTCCAGGAAGCCATCAGGAGGTGGGTGGAGATAGGAAAATTCCTCAAGGTAATGGTGAAGAAATTTTGAGGCATCCAAGCTTGTTTTGGGTTTAGTGATCTCTTGACCAATTTTGGTGGGATAACGGTAGCTTGAGGGTGGAGGTGGTTTAATCTTTGGGAGGCCCTGGTTTTTTATGTCTTGATTTTACATATTCATTCTTGGAATATGGCATGTAGGAAACTGGATGAAAGAAAGATTTGGTTCAACTCAATCTATGGTCGGGTGTTGCATGTAAGTCATTGACTTGGTTGGCTTTTGCATCAATCAATAAGAGATATTTTCCTATTGTATTCTATGAGAATTTGTACATGTTATTATGGTTGCCATGTCATGCTTAGAAATTGTTAAAATAACAACAAGAAATTCCAATTTAATTTTTCCTTGAATTAAATTGTAATTCTATTCTCATAGCAACTTGTAATAGTTAATTAAGTTAAATTGACTTAATTGAGTTAGTGGATTTGAGTTGGAAGTCTGTCTAGAGTAATGTAGAGTGTTCCCTAAATTTTAGGGGCCTAGGTTAAGTTCTTTGGAGTTGTAATTAGATAACTTAGTATGACTGAGTTATAGTCAGTTAAACTAGTTCTAACTATTGGAGGAACTAGTAAAGGTCTAGTAGTGGAGTAGTGCACCCATGCATCACTAGTACAACACCAATTAACTAAAGATTCACTCATAAATAACTCATGCATGTTAGTTTAGAGGAAGACCCAGTTGAGATTATATTTCAATGTAGAAAATTTTAGGGGCTAATATTTGCAAGTGGGCTAATTTTCCATGGTTTTTCCAAAAAAAATATTTGCTAATTTCCATTTTTTCTAAAGATGATTCGCCCAAATTTTATAGTATAAAATTCTTTCACCTTAAGAATTGTCAAAATTGTATAAATACTATATATAAAGCTATTAGAAAATTTCATGTTTTTTCAAATATATCAACAAACATATTATAATTAGAAATTTGGGGACTAGTAAGATTCGCCAAGGTTTCTAAACTTTAAGAAAAAATTTCGTTGTTAAAATTTTCCCTGGATTTCAGGGACATTGTACTATCAGTTGTATAATTTTATGAATTTTACAGATGGTGCATACAACCAGTAGATGCCCTATGTTTGGATTGCGCAGTTATGGAGAGTGGATTTCCCAATTAAATATGGGCTAATTCTCTCACGAATTGCGCAAAGAAGTAGGGGCTTGGCAGGCAACAGATTTGGCTAAGTGTTGGCTTAAGCTGGTTTATGAAGTAGAGAGTTAGATTGTACTAGTGCAAGAATTGTTCACAACGAACGAGCATTGTATTTTCTTCTCAAATCTTCTGCTTAATGCAATATAAATAGTCAAGTTTTTTAGCAGTTGCTTTCCACAGAGAAATATTGTGTTATGTGTGATTGATATTCTTCCTCTTTTTGCTTATTGTTTTCATTAATCATTTTTGGTTTTCGCTGAGAAGAGTAGAGTAGATTCTTATCTTGTGTTTTATAAAATCACATAAGCTATTGAATCTACAGAAAAATATAAATGGTATCAGAGCTAAAGATAGTATAGAAGAGGATATTTTACGTTTGGTGCGTAGGTGAAAATCGAATTTGCAAGTTCATACTTCAGAGCAACAATATGTCTTTCTATGGGTTGCAACTTGAGTATGCCTTAGAGGGCATCTTGAATTACATATCTTGGAAGGAAAGGATGGAGGTAGTGTTGGAAGTCAATGGCCTCAAGGAATTCATAGATCATGATATTCCTAAGCCTCCAGCATCGGATGTTAAAGATCTAGCTTAATGGAGAAAGTGTGTGGAAAGAGCGAGAAGGATTATCCTGGGAGGTGTTCAAGACCACATTGTCTCAAGTCTCCATGGCAAGGATACTCCATACTCAATGTGGAAGGAATTGATAGACCTGTTTCAAAATAACAGTGACCATAGGAAATTGGCGTTGAAGGACAAACTCATAAAGATCAAGATGGAGAAGGGGGACTCTATTTCGAAGTACTTGACCAAGTTCACCCATTGTCGGGATGAGATTGGAAGTTTCAAGATTACTGTTGCCGATGACGATATGGTGAGCCTAGATATTCTAGGAATTCCCAAGAGTTGGCATAGTTATCAAGACTCTATCAATGGGAGGGAGAAGCTACTAGATTGGGAACGACTGTCGTTGGATTTGGTACAGGAAGAGATTCATAGGAATACTAGAGATGGATCCACATCAAAGATTAATGATGAGGAAAATTATTCCTTAGCGGGTAAGGCAAAGAGAGGCAAGGGGAAGGCATCCCATTCCATATCAGATTCTTGTCATGGAGGCAAGAAGAAGGACATGTCGAATGTCAAGTGCTCTCATTGTCATGAGTTGGGAAATTTATCCACAAAGTGTCTGCTCAAGAAAGCCCGCAAGCAGCCCTCAGGAGGAGTGGTAGGAGGTGAGGATCTTGGATCACAATTCAAACTGGACTTTACCCTCATCGCATGTATGGTGTCATCAATGATGGGTAGCTATGGTACCTGGAAAGTGGAGCTTCTTTCCACATGATTGGTAACAAATATCTCTTAAGTAACCTGGAGGAGAAGGATCTCTAGATGCATATCGAGATGGGTGATGATGGGAGGTATAGTTCTACTGGGCTTAGTATAGTTACCTTTTAGAGGTAGCCGAGTGGTCCCCTCACTTTGCGAGATGTTATGTATGTTCTTGGTTTGAAGAAGAACTTGGTATATGTTGCCATGTTGGAGGATAGAGGCGATGATGTGATATTTAGTAAGGGAAAGGCATTCCTTCGTCACATAGCCATGGGATAGGTGAAGATGATAGGGGTTTGGGTGAAGAATCTATACAAGTTAGAGGTAGAATATTGTGCTACCTTGAGCATGAAAGCAAAGAAGGTGCAAAGCTGAGACATCGGTGAGTTGTGGCATACGAGGTTGGTTCACTTGCATCATGGCGCTTTGAAAATCAAGAAGAAAATTTCTACTAGTCTTCCCAAAGCTACATTAGAGCAAGTTGACACATGCAAATGGTGTACTCTGGGAAAATACACCAAAGCTTCCTTTCATGATAAAGATAGTCGAACACAGGAGATATTTGATCGAGTTCATTCAGATGTGTGTGGAACGTTCTTGATAGCATCCATGGCCAAACACATGTATTATGTTATATTTGTTGATGATTTTTCTCGTAAATGTTGGATCTTCTTCATGTAGAAGAAAGATCATACTTTTGCAAAGTTTTGTGAATTTAAAACATTGGTCGAGAAAGATATTGGTAGGAAGGTTAAAGCTCTCAGGAGTGATAATGGTAGAGAGTATGTGTTAACGATTTTAAAAACTTATGTGTGGCAGAAGGAATTCTATGAGATTTGACAACACCTCATAACCCACAACATAATGGGGTTGATGATAGGAAGAATAGAAGCATAGTAGGGGTAGCACATGCAATGTTGCATGATCAGGGCCTACCACTACACTTTTGTGTTGAGGCATGCAACACAGATGTTTATTTGCAGAACAAAAGCCCTCATCGAATTCTTGGGATGAGTACACTGGAAGAGGATTTTTTTTGGTTAAGAGACCATATGTGGGCCACTTCAGGATTTTTGGTTCATCGGTCTACTACCATGTAACCAAAGATGCATGGAAAAAGCTTGATCCAACAAAAAAGTTGGGGATATTTGTGGGGTACACTGATACACCTCACAACTATCGGGTGTACGTGCTGACCAACAAGATGATAATGGTTCGCAGGGATGTAAAATTTGATGAAGAGAAGGCCATGCGATGTTCCCTTGAGAGGAAATTCAGTTACATGCGGTTGAGGAGCTTGTAGCTCCTAAGGAGGAACCTTAGATTGATGTGGAGCATCCACATGCAGAGGAGCAGGGAGTGGAGATACCCACTTAGGTAGAGTCTTCCAGAGATGGGAGAAAGTGCACTAGAGAGGTTGATAGGTTATTCCATGATGTGAGAGAGAATGTGGGAGAACCCACATCACATCGCAGGTAGAGGAGGTCACCTGAGAGGTACACTGGATACATGGATCTTATGAGTGGATGTGTTCATATTGAGCCATCCTGTTTTGAGGAAGCAGAGCAATAACCAGTTTGGGTTGATGCCATGGTTGAGGAGTATGACTCCATTGTCAGGAACAATGTTTGGGATGTGGTACCAAGACTAGCGGACAAGCCAATAGTGAGTTCCCGATGGATTTACAAGGTAAAGAAAGCATCAGATGGTAGTGTGGAGAAACACAAGGTCATGTTTGTGGCCTGAGGATTTTCTTAGGTGTAGGGGATAGATTATGATGAGATATTTTCTCATGTTACAAGATACTCATCAATCAGATCCATTTTGGCACTGTCATTGTAGATGGGATGGAAGATACATCAGATGGATGTAAAGACAACCTTCCTTAATGGCATGATTGAGGAAGAGGTGTATATTGAGTAGCTTGACGGTTTTGAGACCTTCGACCGAGATTTGCATGTGTGCCGACTCAAGTGAGCATTGTATGGGTTGAAGCAAGAACCTCGTGCTTAGTACACCAAGATCGATAGCTACTTCACTGGGTAGGGCTTCACCAAAAGTGAAGCAGATGCAAACCTTTACCATATTGTGGTTGAAGGTAAATTATTGATTATTTTTTTATATGTCGACGATTTGATTATGACAAGTGATGATAAGCTGATCGAGTCTTGCAAAGAGGATATTGCAAGAGAGTTAGAAATGAAAACTTGGGGCTCATGCACTGCTTTCTAGGCATGGAAGTATGGCAAGGTGATGAGGAAATTTTTGTCTCTCATGGAAAGTATGTCAATGAGATACTGAAAAGGTTCCACATGGAGCGCAGTAAACCCATGGAGACTCCTCTAGCAGGTAACTAGAGGAAGGAGGATGCTACTTCTAGTGAAGTAGTGGAAGCTACTATTTACAGGCAGCTTGTGGGTTCACTCATGTATTTGTTGAATACACGATTGGACATGTGCTATGCAATTAACCATCTTAGTCAAGCGAGGTTTAAGATGACCAAGCTGTATTGGAAGGAAACCAAGCATGTGTTGAGATACCTCATATGCACTACTCAGTATGGTTTATGGTACAAAAAAACATAGGGAGTGAAGCTTCAAGGCTTCACCGATGTAGATTGGGCAGGGAGTCCATCCGATAAGAAGATCACATCAAGAGGGGTCTTCAGTATTGGGTTTGCAATTGTTTCTTGGTACAACAAGAAACAAGGATCGATTGTAATAAGTTCAGTAGAGGCAGAGTACATGGCTGCTAGTCAAGCAACTCGTGAGGCTATTTGGATGAGGAAGATTCTAGTTGGTTTGTTTGGTCAATAGATGGATCCAATTGTGATTTAGTGTGACAATCAAATTTGTATCAAACTCTCTCAAAATCTAGTTTTTCATGATTGGTCCAAGCATATTGATATCCGATATCATCATCTTTGAGATTGTGTGCATAGGAGAATTATATTGTTGGAGTACATACCCATAGAGGATAAGGATACATATATTTTGACAAAGGCATTGTCAAGATGCAAATTCGATTTTCACAAAGACAGGAATGGGGTAGTTGATAATCCCTTTCTTGTTGAGAGGGAGTGTTAAAAATAACACCAAGAAATTCCAATTTAATTTGTCCTTGAATTAAATTGTAATTCTATTCTCATATAAACTTGTAATAGTTAATTAAGTTAAATTGACTTAATTGAATTAGGAAATTCGAGTTGGAATTCTATCTAGAGTCATGTGGAGTGATCCCTAAATTTTAGGGGCCTAAGTTTAGTTCTTTGGAATTGTAATTAGATAACTCAGTCTAACTGAGTTATAGTCAGTTAAACTAGTTCTAATTGTTGGAGGAACTACTAGAGGTCTAGTACTTGAGTAGTGCACTAGTGCATCACTAGTACCACACCAATTACCTGAATATTCACTCACAAATAAATCACGCGTGTCAGTTTAGAGGAAGACCCAGTTGATATTAGAGTTCAGGGACAATGTATTATCAGTTGTATAATTTTCTGAATTTTATAGATGGTTCATGCAATCAATTGAGTACATATGTTTGGATTGCGTAGTTATGGAGAGTGGATTTCCCAATTAAATATGGGCTAATTATCTCAGGAATTGCGTAAGGAAGTAGGGGATTGGTAGTGAACAAATTTGGCTAAGTGTTGCCTTGAGATGGTTTGTGAAGTAGAGAGTTAGATTGTACCAGTGCAGGAATTGTTCAGGAATAACAATCATTGTATTTTATTCTCAAATCTTCTGGTTAATGAAATATAGATAGTCGAGGTTTTTAGTAGTTACTTTCCCCAGAGGAATATTCGGTTATGTGTGATTGATATTCTTCCTCTTTCTGCTTATTGTTTTCATCGATCATTTTTGGTTTCCGCCGAGAAGAGTATAATAGATTCTTGTCTTGTGTTTTAGAAAATCACATAAGCTGTTGAATCTACAAAAAAATCTACAGTAATCTGGTTATGTGTTGGTTATCAACATGGATTTGCAAAGTATTCTAGTTATGTATTGTTCAGGATTTGATAAGTATGTGATGGTTAATGAATGCATGGGCTAACAAGCAGTATTGCAACTATTATGGGAGGGAATTAAAACTTCTTGATGATTCCCAGATAAGTTTCAAATTCCTATGTTCAGATATGCATTCATGACCTATAGGTTACATGTTCATCATATGTTTGATGAAATCATTATCATGGTTAGGCCTGGTTAGGTCAAGTATTTGATCAAGTTTTGTATGATTGGCATTTTATTCAAGTCTTTTACCATTCTATAAAGTTTTAGGAAGTTTTGGGCAATGGTCTCGAGGCTGGCCTGGAATTGTGGCTTAGATCTTAGAACCACAAGCACTGAACAGAGTAGTTTATGTCACAACTGCACCTAGGCAGGCTTGTGCATGCGGTTAGAGGGTCACAACCGAACTCTTTCAGGATTGTGCATACAGTTGGGGTGTTAAGTCATTGAAAAAGTAGTCTAGCTTAGAGTTGGGTCACCTGGGGTGGTTCTTTGTCCCCTGAGTGTCCCGTAAGCTTGATAGGATTTCAGTTTGTGGTTAGTAAGTTCCAATTGTTAGCTCCACTTCCATAACTAAATCTTGGAGTTCGGGTCATGTCATAGAAACTCTTTGTCTCATGTTTACCTTAGTAGATCGGTGAAATTGGGTAAATGTAGGAGGAGTGGTTACAATGACTACGCTGAGAGGGACATGGATTCAAAGTCTATGGATTTGAAGAGGATGATTTCTTGAAGGGATGAGATTACATTTAAACCCAGCTAAAGTATTTCATGATTAAGAGAAATAGATATGCATTTAAGCTTGCATGTGGGAGACACAACTAGCAAAGGAGACAACATGCATGGACAATCAGGCATTAAAGCATGTGTATGGGCTGATATTGGCAAGGGGACTAGTTTCACAGGCACTTAAAGGAAACAAATGGGAATTGAGACAAAAGGACGAGCCATCACCCACTATCATATCATACCAATCCCTAGTCAAACATGCCATTAGATAGTGTGTCAAGGGGGTGGGGATTGAGAAAGAGGAGTGTGGGAGAGAGGACGATCATAAGGTGAAAGGGAAAAGAGGAAGAAAAAGGCCAAGAAGAGGTATAACGTATCACATTGGAAGGGTGGAAAGTAGAGCAGGAAGCTGTGGATTCCCATGTGAATGTGCATATGGCTTGTGTAAATATTCCTTGAGCACTTCACTTCACTTCACAGGCTCTAAATCTGGATCAAGGGTGGTTATCTGTAAGAAATATTGCAATGCATAGTAACCTATGGTTGGGAGGAGAGTTGGAGTCCCAATCTTAGTTGTTAGTATTCTAAATGCAAGATAAGTTGTC
This sequence comes from Pinus taeda, assembly GCA_000404065.3. Lineage (NCBI taxonomy): Eukaryota > Viridiplantae > Streptophyta > Pinopsida > Pinales > Pinaceae > Pinus > Pinus taeda. The sequence continues at coordinate 54,475 of APFE031479468.1, forward strand.
TACTTGTGCTACTGTGTATATGAATATACTATGCTTATAATAATTGTTAAGAAAGTGTATGCCAATGATGAGGAATGCTTACTCTTGTGTATTTTGATGAGGAATGCTTATTCCAATGTATTTTGATGAGGAATCCCTGAACCGTGACATGGCCAGGGGTGATTAACTATTAATGTGCATGTGGTAACATGTTTTACTAACATGATGGACTTAACGTTGAGTGCTCTTGCATGAGAAGTACTACTTGCTTTCCTAGTAGCTTATAGCAACCAGGGCACGTTGGCCATGTGCCCAATAAATATTATTTCTTTATATGAATATGAGTATATAATGACTTAATGATGCTAGTAGTTTTTGTCTTGAATTTTGAAGGTTTGGAAAACCTATTGCTGTGATCTAGGATGCTTAGTATTCTATTAATATTTGCATGGTTTGTTGCATGATGAAGCGTGTGAATAGATACTAGTGATATATCAACATTGGTGAGTAAGTGTTGTGTTGTTAATGGAAATGTTCTTATCCTATTTGTAATTCCATATGGAAGATGTTGATAAAATGCATGAGATATCAGGAGGAATGTGTTTCCTTGTTGTGTTAACAAATAGATGCATATTCAAGGCTATGGTGAGATAGAGGTGAATTCTCTGTTGTCACATTTTTATTATGTAATGAATGGCTTATGTGTGAATCACTTCGTATTTTTGAGCAAGATGTAAAGAAATTCATACTCTTATATGTTTAAATGTTCGCATATTTATATATATGATTGTGGGAATCATGGATGTGTCTATGGTTTGTACAATGTCAAGAGTACTTATTTCAGAGCTTAAGAGCTAGGATGGGTCCTCTTTTTATTGCATTATAACTCAAGAGGGATGGTCTTATGATATACATATTATATATATATAATATATATATATATATATATATATATAATTATATAATATATATATATATGATGTATGTAGTGTATGTATGTATGTATGTATGTATGTATGATGTATGTATGTATGTAGTATGTATGTATGTATGTATGTATGTATGTATGTATGTATGAAGTATGTATGTATGTATGTATGTAATATTATATATGTTATATATATATATATATTATATATGTATGTATGTATGTATGTATATATGTATATATGTATATATGATATTATATATGTATATGTATATATATGGATATATATATATATATATATAATATAATATATACTATAAATATATACATATTATATTATATAATATATTGTATATATATAATTATATATATATACGCCTCAAAGTATTGTGAAGGGCATTTCGAGTTCCTAAGAGATAGCCCAAATTATCTAACTGTTGAGAAAGGGCATTGTTGATCTTAGGAGAGATAGGCCAATAAGGTTGAGCATCGAGGATGTTCTTGTTAGTGTATATATGTTGCAAAGCTTATGAGGGATATCGTTATATGAATAAGTGTCAAGAATTCCATGTGTGTGTGTGTGTGTGCGCTATATATATATGTGGGGCTAGAGGGATGAACGCTCCAAATCTTAAGTGTCACAAGGCTTAATTGGGGGAGTGTTTCCTTTTACATAATGGGTTGTTCCCCATTCTTGCCTTGGAGAGGACGGTGCACTAGTATCACGAACCCGAGATATGAGAGTAGGACGGGTCGAGAGAGACAACAATTTTATCATCACGAGATGGATGAGTCTTTGTCTCAATCTCAGCCTTGAATAGGTTGCTACATGGATGGGGGAAAAAATAGGCCGAGGTGAGATATGTGGAGGCCAAGGCCAAATCCACTGAAAATTGATAAGTCCTTATAATTGTCAAACCATGTTTCACATAGTGGGACAGGACTCGGTGAGACCCAGACTTATGACTGATGTGGTAGGGTGACATGGCACCCAGATGGCATGCCACATGGCATGTGCTAATGATTGTATTGGAGAGTTAAGTGGCCCAAAAAATAAGTGACATGTGGTGGCCTTAGAGAGGGCCACATGGACCTAATGACATTAGCATGAAATTACCTCAGATTGCCAACCTCTCAGGACCTAGGAAGGAGATGGAGATTGTAGTCTAATGAGGAGAGTGAGAGACAAAGGGTGAGATGGGAATTGTCCTGATAGCTGAAGGGAATAATTCTATCTCGAGACCTTAGGCATGATAAGTCATGGTAGTGTTTAGGCATGTTAGACAAGGCCAAGAGATGAAATCCTTCAAATCAGGTGATGTGAAAAGGAATCCATCTCAACCCAGGATTTTGGATGAAGTGTTAAGAAAGATAGACAAATGAGGAAGGCCAAGGCCAATATTAGTTATAATGAGAAATGGTCATGTAACATACTAAGGGTATGGGAGTGTGGGCCCCAAACAAGGATTACATGAAATGTGCATTGAGGGTGTGTTTTCTAATGAGAGGTTACCACATGGATTCCACATGGTAGTGAATGCGACGGAAATGTTTATTCTAGTTTTGATCAATTTTAAAATAAATAAAATATTGTAACCCCATTTCCTTAATGAGACCTTGGAAGCAGGTTAGGCCTAAGTAAAACCTCTCACTCAGCTTGGAAGGTCCAAGGGAGTGGGAGGGAGTGTTACACCATGGAGGAATATACTAAGAAAAAAAAAACAAGAATTGGAAGACTTGCTTCATGAATACATGGATGTGTTTTAGGAGCCTAAATGGATACCACCCCAGAGGGAAGTGGAGTGCAAGATCCAACTATTTCTAAACTCCCCATTGCCAAACATTGGGCTGTATAGGCAACCTATTATTCAAGAAAATGAGGTGAATAAGTAGTTGCAATATCTACTAGAACATGGTGTCATTTGGTCGAGTACATCACCATGTGGACCACCCATAATCATTGTGCCAAAGAAGGATGGGACTTCACATATTTGTATAGATTATAGGGCATTGAACAAAGTTGTGCTCAAGAACATATAACCCCTACCTAGGATAGATGATTTGCTGGATAGTTGCAACAAGCCAAATACTTCACTAAGATGGACTTAAAGTCCACATATCACTAGGTTTGAGTCAAAGAAGATGATATTTGGATGACCACATTGAAAACCAAAAAAGGTTTGTATGAGTGGTTAGTCATGCCATTTGGCCTATGCAATGAACCAAATATGTTTATGAGGTTAATGAATGATATACGATGATATTTTATATATTCATTTGTTATTGTATATTTAGATGATATACTGGTATACAATGCTACTTGGGAGGAGCACATGTCACATTTGACATAGGTGCTACAGACATCAAAGAAGCTCAAATGTTGGAAAATCTCAAGAAGTGTGAGTTTGCACAATAGCCTTTGGTGTATCTGGGGTATGTGATAGGTGGAGGA
>APFE031479468.1:58992-74899 GCA_000404065.3 Pinus taeda
CCTTTCAGTGAACGTGACATCAACTTATCATATGCCACGTTGCGCAACACGATGGGCCCGATGCAGATATATCCCTGGCGCCTATGATATTTTACCACGTTGTCGAGTTATATTGGCACCAACTTTCACAAATGGTCTCCACACCATAATCCCTGGCAATCCCCACTGTCTACCTTCTACATTTGACAGTCACGATTAGAGTGGGGATATTGACGCATGGGAGGTACCCTCCCTACTCACGTCATAGGGGGGTGGGCATACCGTTGATATTTTGTGGTGGATTCTCCATTGTTGATCACCACATAGTGGTCCATGCCCGCTGCCAAGACCTCGCCATGGTTATCCCTCTTGCAAATTCACCAATGATCGAGCTCCAGATCCACGCATTGCTCCAAGCTCCAGATCCGCTTTGTTCCAACTCCAAATCGAAGGTTGATGAGGGAAAGGGTTGGCACAAAGTGGTTTTTTCAACCTAATCATCACTAGATCTATAGTGGAGATTTTTTGTGATACCCCTCCACCCCACTTTCCGAAACCACTGCAGGGGGTGTCGCAAGGCGGTTTCTAGTTTCCAAAACTACCTACGGATTTGCGGGCATGTGCTTATGACACGATGGTGCCCATCCCTTCGACCTCTTCCCTAGTATGGGCCCACCATGTAATCCTGACACTTCTCCTCCATTATTCTCCTATGCACCTCCAAAATGGGACCTTTGGGACATGTCATCTCAGTCCTTGCCATCCTGACGACTCCTCTCAACTGCTCCATCTTAACCATCCGAGAAGGGACCTTCAGGACACATCATCATGGTCTTTTCCCGCCCGCCGACTCCTCCAAACTGCTCCCCTTTAACCTTCTAGAAAAGAGCCTTTGGGACATGTCATCCCGATCCTGACACCCCGATGATTCTCCTTGCCTGATCCTCCTTGTGCCTCTTGGATGGGACCTCTGAGACATGTCATCCTGATCCCTACCTTCTTGGAACATCTCCATCATGGTATATGCCGACAACCAGAGGTCCAAACAAGAGTTTTTTTCATTCATCCCGGTCTTAACAACCCAATGATTCTCCTTGCCTGATCCTCTTTGTGCCTCTTGGATGGGACCTCTGAGACATGTCATCCCGATCCCTGCCTTCCTGGAACATCTCCATCATGGTATATGCCGACAACCAGAGGTCCAAACAAGAGTTTTTTTTCATTCATCCCAGTCCTAACACCCCGATGATTCTCCTTGCTTAATCCTCTTTGTGTCTCTTGGATGGGACCTCTAAGACATGTCATCCCGATCCCTGCCTTCTTGGAACACCTCCATCATGGTATATGCTGACAACCAGAGGTCCAAACAAGAGTTTTTTTTCATCTCCACAATAACATGGTATTCTCTCTCTCTCTTCTCTCTCTCTCTCTCCTCTCTATATTATATATAATATATATATATATAATATATATAATATATAATAGTCGTATGTATGTATATATTATGTATATGTAATATATGTACATACAACACACACCACCACCACACATATAGATTCACCAACAATGATACAAATCGATACTAGGACAGATATATATATATATATATATAAACATTGTTCACAGGCGCACATTGATAATTATCTAAGAATATTAAACCACACCTCCCAATACTCAAGGAAATGTAGCTCCGAACACATGGTCATGACTGCAACCAGAGAAACATTGGCCTATACTGCACACAGTGATATGATTTATAGTGGTGTACTCATTAATTATAAAAACCATTATATTATTGTAGTTAACCATAATTCTTTTTCCCAATATAGATTGCTTGTGATCCTTGACCAAGATAAGCACAAACAACATCACATATTAATACCATTGTTCCAAAACCTGAAGGAGACATTCATTTATATCACATATATAAGAAGATCACTTACCTTAAAAGTATGGGAAATTCAGTCTGGGACACAAACTCTCCAACCAAACATAGATAACTGCAACAAGTCCTTACTTGCACTTATCACCCCCGAGCCAAATTCCATAGATGGAGGGTCTTTGATCAAAGGATTATAAAAACAACAACTATCGGCTGAAACAAGGACTCCAAAGGCCCTCCTTCCTCTACCCACTAGCCACTCAACAATTAACCAAAGTATAGGGAATTCCAGAGGCCAGCTGCCTCTTCCCTCCAACTGTTCAATAGTAGCCAAACAATACACACAGGGAATCTAGAGGCTTGCTCCCTCTACCCAAGAAGGTCAAGGGAGTCCAAAGAAAAATTCTCCTCCCTTCAACAAGAATACAATGGTTCCACCCGCCTTGGGGATTCCATAATCCACCATAAACAAACAAAACAAGGAAGGATTTAGAGATCCTCCTTTCAGGAATCCAAGGAACAACCCTCCGTCACAGCCATCAAGGGACTCCAAAGAAATACCATCTTCCCTCTTGCTATATAGGGAATTGAGAGGCTATTTTTCCTCACCTGGGAGTGATCTTCTTCTTTCTAACCTTGCTAATCGAAAACTGATATCATTGTATTTCACTCTTTCCCCACCAGGTTCCTTCATTGCCCATCATATTCTTCCCCTTTCCTCTTGTTGAACGAAGAATCACCAAAAATTCCCTCTCCTTTCCTCCACCTTCTCCTTTCTCTCCTACGCAGTGATTTTCTTCCGCTGTCCTTGCTTCCAACACAATCAAATATTCATAAATCTTGTCCTTTCTGCCTTATAATTTTTTCCCGAAGCAGCATGGCCTTTGTCCTTCTCTTTCTAACCAATTTAATTGATGATTAGGTCATTTAAGGATCAACAAAAAACATTCAATGACTGTCAAAATAGTTTAGATTTCTTGTAACAAGGAAACCTTGAATATCCCAAGCGAGCAACCTCCCCAACTCTGGAATTTGTGTCCCTTGACTCAACCCTTTTTTCTTTTTTTTTTGTAAAAATATTTACATTGCATTTCATGAGAGAAAACATGGTTGAGGCTGTCACGCTATCTGATGGGAACGAGCATAGTAATCCATATATATCACCAACCATTATAGGAACGCCTAGAATAAGTTAAAACAAACTAAGAATTACAAGTGGATTGAGTTTTTACAACAATTTCATTTAGTGAACAAGTATAAAAAGGGAAACACAAACAATTTGGTTGACATGCTTTCAAGGCCACTCACATCAATGATCACAGTTTTGGTAACTCTGAAGCACATGGAGCAATTCACCCATGATGCATATAAAGAGGCATATTCAGATGATGATGAATTCAAGGACATGTTTTAGCAGTTGTAGACCTAGAGTCATCTGCACAGTGGTGACAACACAACTGACTGTCATCTCCAGGACAAGTTACTTTATAATATGGATAATTTATGCATTCCTAAGGGTGAGAAATTGCAGTTAACTAGAAAGGCTCACACCTCTAAGTTTTCAGGGCACTTTGGTGTAGGGAAGACAGGGCCAACTCACAAAGGTATGTGTATTGGCCCAAGATGCAAGAACATGTAGCTAGGTTCATAAGAGGATGAATGCTTTGTTGTACCAACAAGCCTAGTAACAAGAAAGAAGGTTTATATCGTCCCTTACATATACGTACTCATATTTAGGAAAACATACTTATGGAATTTGTGGGAGGTTTACCAACAACTTGAAATGGACATGACTACCTATTTGTTGTAGTGGATAGGTTCAACAAGATGTGTGTTCCGATGCCCTATAAAAATACCATCATTTGGAAATAAGCATCAAACTTGTTCTTTAGATAGTTTTGGGTGCATTTGGGATATCGATGGGTGTCATTTCAAACAATGACACAATATTTTTGAATGCATTTAGACTACATTGAGGGAGAATATGGACACAAAGCTAAAGAGGTCGGCAATATTCCATCAACGGATAGATGAACAAACAAAAGTAGTCAACAAGAATTTGGTGCAACTTTTGAGGGGTTACTATTAGAAGCATCCTACAACATGTTTATTTCCGTAGCATTGAAAGGTATCCCACATAGGCTTGGTGTCCTAGCATGTGGAAGAGATTCACTCTTTAAGTGGTTGTTCATGAGGAGAAACTAATACGATTTCCTTCCTAAGTTTTACTTAGGAAAAGCACATTGATTAATTTAAGTAATTAATGTAGACTTGGGCTAATGTTTTATCTAAGGATGAATAATTAATTATTTAAGTGGATTAGGGATTTATCCTCGATTTAATTTTAAAGGAGCCTAAGGAGAGGATGGAGACCTAAACCCATGGTATTGTACCCTGTGGAAAGTATAAGTACACAGATGAGTGATACATTCTAGGGTTGAGTTATTAGGAGAGATAAATTCTCAAGAGAAACTCGACTTGACTGAAGAGAGACCAAAATTTTGTTGAGTATAGGTTGAAAGGAGCTAAGTGGAGGAGAAAGAGGGACAAGTACAACTGGAAAGAAGGTTGAGTTATTTTCTAAAGATAGACACATTTAGTAGCCAACTAAACCTGTGCGTGCATAGGTTGTATATGATTAAGGAGGCCGAGTTTGGGGGGTGGGGGGGATGGTGCCAAACAACACTAGAACAGGGCCATACAATAGACCATACAATAGGGCTAAAGAGATCAAATTTTTGAGGCATTTTAGAGGTCGATTTATTCCTATAACAAACTGATCGATTTCCTATAGTAGGCCGAGTTACAAGTTTTGCTACCATTGATAAATTTCTGTGTAAAATTATCTGAGGGTATAACCCTAATTTTCTTGATTAATATAAAGTGATGGAGTATTGTTCTAGGCCATTTCTGTGCCGTATTATGTTTGATTTCTCTTGTTATTTCCACTAAAAATTATTTTTCAGAAGTTAAAATATAAGGTTATTTTATTTAAATGGTTTCAGAAATTTTATTCGAGTAAATTATTTTTCCTGGTACTGTGTAAATGCTGAGATAGAATACATATGATATGGTATTAAAGAATTAACATGGTATTGGGGTGATATAAACTCTATGGGAGAGATCAGTGACATAATGGTTCCAATAAGAAAAAAATATTTTTTAAGGGTTTTCTAGCCAAGGTCAATATGGTAATATGACATAATTGAGCTTCAAGTATGAGCTATATGGATGATACTCGATACCATCCTCCATTCTTGTTTCATTAACTTGCATTTTCTCTATGGATGATACCTCCATTAGCTTAGGTATGTGGATGATGAAAAAGCCCAAGATCTATTGCAAAAAACATCAGTTGGTGGAATAGCTCTTGGGTTATACCCTGGACCCTGCACAAGCTATACACACCTTGACAATATTGTGGTGTAGAAAGGGACTACACAAGGGTCCAAACTAATATTTTCTTTCAATCAATTTGTTAAGTCTATAATAGTATTCCTTGTCAGCAAAATGCATGACCAATGTGGTTTTCTTGCAAGAAAAGAAGAGGAAACAAGAATGGAGGATGGTATCGAGTATGCACAACTCGGGTTTCGACAAGCTGGAAAGCCAACTCCATACGAGCTTCTGGAACTGGTTAGAAATACCAAGGGCACAACATCAAAGGTTGGTTGGATACAGGTGAGGCGCAGTAGCAGGTAAATAGGCTTGTCTTGTGACCTAACAACAATATTGGCAACGAGTACTCTACGGTTTCCAAGAACCCTCTGTACTCTCATCATAACTACTGCCAACAATTATGTTGAGATCAACTGAGCATGTATTAGTCATTAGACATGAGAAGAGCAGTGAGAAATTTCCAGAGTCATGAGGGTAGGTGAAAAGTCATAGTACGTGAACAATCACCCGACCTCTATAAATATACCCTCATGCCTCATTGTTAAATACTTTTAACACTTGAGCTAGGACTAGCATTAGATCATTGATCTGTGCTTGAAGAGGTAGAGGCACTTAGCTCTTGGCAACTAGTAGTGTGAGTTGTGGTGAGGCTAGGGTTTTGCATTGGATAATGATATGAGTAGCCCATGTTCCACTATTTGGCTTTGATGGATTGTAGAACATGTATTTGTATTTGTAGCAACATTAATAAGAATTTTTTTTCTTTCAATATGGATTCCTATGCATCTTTATGATGGTTGTATTAGCTTTCATGTATTTCCATCATGTTTATATGTGTGCTTTCATGTGGGCATATGCTAATGAACTCATTCTTAGCTGATAGCTTTCATTCCTGCTTTGAATTTTGTGCTTACTTATTCCTTGCCATGCCAATAACCTATTATGAATTGATTTGCAATTAACCTCTGGTATGTTCTTGTTCATGTATGTCTAAGATGATTTTAGCTCACTAATCCTTCTTATGGCATGCTTCTTCTTATTGTTGTTATTACTTTCTTGTATCTCGTTCTGCAATTTGTCAATCTTGGGTTGACCTTGTTTCCATTGCTAGGGCATTTCATTCTTGTCCTCACTCTAACATCTCCTCATTTGACAGCCAAGAGCGAAACCAACATGATGGCAACTGAGCCTACATACTGGATGGGGCTCCTATCCCAAATGGTGTGAGGTCTAATTGGGACTTCACATTGGTGATACCACTTAGCTATTAGTAGTACATTCCAACCCATCAACAATAGGTTGAAAAAGTCCCTTCATGGGTTAAAGTAGGATCTGCACACATGGTATCCCAGGATTGATGAATATATTCTTAGTTTAGGCTTCACCCAGAGTGAGGAAAACTCAAACTTGTACTATGTACTTGTTGAGGGTGAGTCACTTATCTTGGTGTTGTATGTTGATGATTTCTTCTTGACAAGATCAAGGAGGCTTATAGAGATGTGCAAGGAGGACATTGCTTCTGAGTTTGGGATGTGTTATCACTCCTCCGGATCTCCAAGGCTAAGGAAGAGTCTGACTTAGGTAACCACAGACCAATCTTTTGACTTGGTAGCTAGCCCTACTAGGCCAGAGAGGGTTCTCTCCAAAGAATCATAGCCAAGAGGGTTGGATGGATTAGGGTTTTAGGCTAGGTATAAAGTGCAGATGGTTGTTTTTATTTGATTTGATTGGGTTATTGATGGATGAGGGTATTAGGTCAAAGAGGCGAGGTTAGGGAAAATCAGATATGATTGCAAACATTCAAAGGGGAAAGGTAGGAAAGAGGTTTAACACTTAAAAAGTAATTTGATGAGATGGTTTAAGACTAATAAGGATTTAGGAAGAGCATAGGAGATGTATTCTTCTAAACTAAAGAAAAATGGACAAATTATGATAACTTTCCCAAAGAAGAGCATGAGAAAACATGTATTCTACCTATCAACTTGAAAATTACCATATAACAGACATGTAATGGTTTATGAGCTTACAAAACATTCATACAAATGATAACAAAGAAGAAACAATGCTAAACATTAACACCACATGTATCCCAAAGAAATAGCTGCAACTCATATATTAATACTGGCCAAAAATCTGATACAATAGTGTCTCTAGTACAACATCCAATTGAGTCCAACCTCTGAAAAGAGTGAAGAAAGGGATGATATAGACATCAAAACAAACTGTTAACACCTAATCATAGGGATTGGGTGAACAACTATAATTAATGTGTATTTTTACAGCACTCAGATTTTACAATGCATTCAATTATATCTATTATGGGGGTAGTTCTCAATGGAAAGGAGAATTATCCTGAATGGTCGCGGAAAATCCGACACACTCTCATTTTTAATGAGCTATGGAAAGGACTGTGTGTTGGAGAAGGAGACGAAGTGCTAGTCCAGCCTACCTTAGACAAGGAGCTCGCCATTTGGGAAAATAAGAACAGTAAAGCCTATGCATTAATTGCAGCATCAGTAAGTGAAGAGGTGAGTCGACACATTTCGCCATTTTCAAATGCATTCAAAGCCTTACAAAAGCTAAAAGAACTCTATGACTCACACTCTGCACTTGAAGTTGTTCAACTCATGATTAAACTCTTCACCCTTGAATTACAAAATAATGATCCTCTTGCTCTTGCATCCGAAGTAAAATCTATAATGCATGATATTAAAGTCACTAAGGTTGAAGTGGATATTCCTTTAATCACTTTTCTCAAGGCACTTTATCCTACTTACTCCAATTATCTTGAGTCATTGCAAGAAAATGGAAATCTCAAAGATATTACCTTTAACTCTCTTGTGAAAAAATTTGTTGAAAGAGAGAAAGCTTTTGGAAAGACGACAACCCCTGAATCTTCTGAAGAGGCTATGTGCCTTGCTCATAAAGAAAATAATCTTGCCCAAGATTCTTCTAGAGGAAGAGGTGGTCGAAGAGGAAGAGGAAGATATTTCAGAGGCAAGGGGGGGCAGACACTCTCATGGAGAAAAGTCATATTTGCACTGCATATGCTACAAAAGAGATGGATCGCATGATGCATCCACATGCAAGCTATCTCATGACAGAATTGAGCAGGAAAGAAACCAACCCAAAGGTAAAACTAATGACAAAGACAAAGGTAAAGCACCTAAATCTGCTCACTATGTTGTGGCACATTGTAATATTGGAGTAAATGAAGACTTATTTAATGCTTCACTTGCTTCTTGGAAAAATGATTGGCTGCTTGATTTAGGAGAAACTTGTCACATGACTTTTAGAAAAGATTTTTTTGAAGAATTTACTGACAATGTTGATGGAGCTTTATACTTTGCAGAAAAATCAAAACTCAAGCCATTAGGGCTTGGCACAATCAGGCTAAAATTTCCTAGTCTTCCAAACTTTCTTCTGCATCATGTTCTATATCTCCCACAACTAAGGAGAAACTTGTTGTCCTTGGTCCACATCCGCGAGAAAGGACACTCCATTCATATGTTTGATGGCAAGCTTGAGGTGAGAAAAGCATCAGACCACTCACTTGTCATGATGGGGTAAAAGAAGAAAGGCTTCTCAAGCTGCAGGGTACCTTTGCTCGTGCACAAAATTTCTCATACAATTCTCAGTATGAAGAAGGTACATTTCCATCAAGTTTATTATGGCATGCCAGATTTGGACACTTGAACTATGACAGCCTCTTCTTGTTGAAGAAAAATGGTGTTACTGGGTTGCCTAGAACTCCTAGGAAACTTAAACAATGTGATGCTTGCATTCTAGGAAAGCATAGAAAACAGTCTTTTCATGATTAACATTCAAGAGCACATAGAAAACTTGAAATCATTCATTCAGAATTATGTGGTCCAATGCATGTTCCTTCTGCAAATGGAAATAAATATATGATGACATTTATTGATGACTAACCAGAATGTGTTGGGTTTATTTATTGAAGAACAAATCTGACGCTTTTCAAACATTCAGGAACTTTCGTACATAGATTGAAAATGATGCACAATCTCATATTGGCTCTATTCGCACCGATAATGGAAAAGAATACACTTCAAATGAATTTGAAAACTATCTTCACCAACATGGGATCAAACATCAAACAATTGTGCCTTATAATCCCCAACAGAATGGAGTAGCTAAAAGAATGAATAGGACAGTCTTAAATATGGTATGCTCCATGCTGTTCTTCAAAAATGTAAAAATGATGTTTTGGGAAGATGGAGTTCTATGTGTTGTATATATAAAGAATAGATGTCCATCTAATGCTATTAGAAGCAAGACTCCTTATGAAATGTGGTATGGGCACATTCCTTCGGTAAAGCATCTTAGGGTCTTTGGTTCCACGTGTTATGCCTTGATATCAAAGGTACATAGAAACAAACTTGGTGCAAGAAGTCGTAAGTGTATCTTCCTGGGGTATTCAAACACCTCCAAAGCATACTGTCATTATGATGAAGTCAACAAAAAGTTTGCTGTATCTAGAGATGTAATCTTTCTTGAATCATCCAAAACTGACATTGTTGTTGAAACACAAATTGATCGCTTGGATAGATTCACAAATGCAAAATCATTCCAAGAATTTCATAATCAGATTCCACATCTTGAAGGGGGGATTCCTATACTAGATCAACCTATGGAATCTTCTTCTGAAACACTCTCTCCCCTGCATGAAACTCCAACAACGGATGATACTTTGAGTGATTGATTGATAGAATTGGGAGAATCAATCTTGATTCAGTCCCAATTCAATCAACAGAGGAACCTAGACCATCTAAGAAAGGTCCCCCAAAGTGGCTGACAAAGACACTTGAAAGTCTTCATCTTGATGCGGTTGGAAAGACAGGGACTAGAAATTCAAACCGACAAAATGGAGGTGATGTAGATGACTCTGATTCACCTATTGATATGGATGTTTCTTATGGTTGTGAATTGAATTTGTCTAAAGATTTTGAACCAACTTCCTTCAAAGAAGCTGCTTCTCATGATGGATGGAAAGAAGCGATGCAAAAGGAGTATGATGCCCTGATAAAGAATGGCACTTGGAAGCTGGTTGATCCTCCATTAGGAACCAACCAATTGGCTACAAGTGGGTCTACAAGAACAAGTATAAAGTTGATGGCTCACTTGACAAGCACAAAGCTAGGCTTGTGGCAAAAGGTTTTGCACAGAAGGAAGGGGTCGATTATGAGGAGACTTTTGCCCCCAGAGTGAAATGGGCTACCATCCGGACACTCTTTGCCCTAGTAGCTCAAAACGGTTGGAAAGTCCATCAAATGGATGTAAAAACTGCTTTCTTGAATGGAGATCTAAAAGAGAATGTTTTTATGTCTCAACTTGAAGGATTTGCTGTGAAAGGACATGAACATAAAGTATGCAAACTTGTGAAATCCTTATATGGCCTCAAACAAGCACCTCAAGCCTGGTATGAAAAACTAATTGAGCATCTTCTGAAACTCAATTTCAAACATTACGATCTTGATGATGCAACCTTGTTTGTCAAGAAGGTTGGAAAAACAATTGTATATCTTGTGGTATATGTAGATGATCTTTTGATGACATGGAACAATGAAAGCTACATTGCATCCATAAAGAAGGAATTGAGGAAAAGTTTTGAAATGACTGATTTGGGCTATGTTCATTACTATCTTGGCATTGAAGTAACCCAACATCCAAAGTCCATATTTCTTTCTCAAAAGAATACATTGGAGATTTGTTGAACGGTTTTGGCATGACAGAGTGCAATCCTCTTACTACTCCAATGGAACAAAACTTAAAGCTCACATCTACTGAAGGAAAAGAATTTGAGGATGCAACAAAGTATAGACAACTTGTAGGAAGTCTCAACTACCTAACTACTACCAGACCAGACATTTCGTTTGATGTTGGAATCCTCTCCAAGTTTATGCAAAAGCCTTGTGAGGGACATTGGTCTGCTGCAAAAAGAGTTCTAGGGTACTTGAAGGGAACTCAAGACTTTGGAATCAAGTATACACAGGTGGACGACTTCAGCTTGATTGGATACTTTGATTTAAACTTCGATGGAGACAAAGAAACTTGGGTATCAACTTCAAGATATGCTATGAGTCTTGGATCAGGAGTTGTCTCCTAGAGATCACATAAACAATCAGTTCCAGCGGATTCCACAACAGAAGCAGAATACGTGGAAACAACTGAAGCAACAAAAGAAATTGTGTGGCTCAGGAAAATTCTTGAAGATTTGCAAGTAAAACAAGTACAAATCGACTCCACTCATGATTGACAATACCTCGGCAATAAAGTTGGCCAAGAACCCAAAGTTCCATGATCGAACAAAGCACATAAATACAAAATATCATCTGATTCGACATCATGTTGAGGCCAAAACAATCCATCTCTCCATTGTTCCACTAATGAGCAAATTGCAGACATCTCCACCAAAGCACTTGGAAGAGAAAAGCTTGAAAGATTCAGAACGATGCTTGGACTCACCAACATCCCTTCAGATTAAGGGGGAAATGTTGACACCTAATCATAGGGATTGGGTGAACAACTATAATCAATGTAAATAAATAATAGAAAAAATGGAGAGTCATTGGGAGATGAACTGAACAATCGCTCCCTCTTGTATATAATAATGAACAACCTGAATGAATAACATGATTTAATTTGAGGAGTTACCTCCTGGTCTGACACAAACTCCTCCCAACCTCAGGGGTCAAATCCATGAGAGGAGGAGCAATTCCACCAAAATCTGAACTGATAGCTACAGTGTAGGGTGGTCAAAGTGACTCATCCCTAATTACATTGAAACTGATTCATTTGACTTGATGAAGACTATTAACCTAATGTATTTACCCCTAACTAATAGTAAAAGACCATAATTACATTTACTATATCAATTACATCAGTAAAAATTTTATTCCCAAGGATGAAAATCAAAATTGGAGAAAAACAGTTAAAAATTAGGCAAATTGTTCTATGTGCAATGCCAGTGGTCTATGCGCAGCGCCTTTGGTCAGTGCGTAGCGCCATCTTCTAGCTGAGTTTATAAGGGGTTTCTAATGTCCAAATTGAGATCAGGATAGCTCATTGGAAATCTTATCCTGTCTACTTTCCAAAAATACACTTGGTTACAAAAAATGATAAGATTTTACGCTTAAAAAAGTCAATCTCCCAAGACTGCTTTTATGCATAACGCCTAGCTGAAAAAGAGGGCATAAAGGTGATTTTTGAGGTGTTTTTGGCCATTCGCCCCTGTCAAATTGCCCAATTATGGTGTGCCAATAGTCAAAATTGTATGTTCACTACCTTATGAATCCAATGGTGGTATTGGCTTTTCATTTGGAGGCCTCTAGGAGATACGCAGCGCCCACAGTCCAACTGTGCCAAAAACTGTCCAAGTTGCACAAAAAACCAAAAATTTTCAAAAAATGCTCAGAAACTTGTCAAAATTGGTACATGATCCACTGATGAAGTATGTCAAGCATGGAAAGAGGCCTCAGCAAGGATATCCAATTTTCTCTTCTCCTCTTGCATATTTAGGGTTTCAGGCATTGATTTCACTATCTTGAGTTTTGACCTTGCTATTTGGTTTATTCAACAATAATACTTTTCCATCTGCCTCTGTATGTCATTCTCTTTTGGCCTTTTCTAGGATCTTCTCAAGATGGTTGTTAACCCTCTCAAGCCAATGCTCCCCATTTTCATTGATCATTATGGCAAATTTCTCATTTCAGGTAAGCTCATTGGCTAGTTCAGCTTCTTTTTGTTTCTTTAGTTCTAATGCTCTCTTTAGGCCTTTGGTTCTTGGCCTTTTTCTTAACACTTTCTCTTCCAGCTCATCAGGATCACCATATTTTCCATATGCTTCATCAAGTAAGGCCTTAGCCTTGGTCTCTTTATTTTGGCTTTGAGAAGGTTCACCTCCATGATTCGTTGTTTTGTTTTCAATTGTTGGTTTTCCTGCTCAAGAAATGAAATGGCATATTTAGCTCTATCCAATTGAGTTTGTAGTTGTTTGATATGGGCCTCTTTTCCTTTGATGAGAAAGCTTGTGTTTTCATGATCATCATGCTGATCCAAGTCAACAAGGTCAAATTCTGTTCCTGTCTCATTTAAGTCCTCATCCTCTGGCTTGATTTCCTCATGAACAACTCTCTTTGTGATCTTTTGCTTGCCCTTCTGTACCTGCTTCGTTGATGACTAAGACAGGGACCCTCCCACAATCTGTGGGGAAAACAACTACCTATGACCTCTCTAATAAGTACATGATAATGTGCCCAAATCTGTCCTCTTAGGCTTGATGACCTCAGCTTTGCTAGGTGACCCTGTATGATTATACAATGGTGATGATGATAGTGAAATAGGCTGAGATGATGGAGGGATAGATGTAGTGGGCTGAGATGGAGGGATTATGTCTTCAGCTTGATGATCAGTGGGATGAGATGAAGAAGGCATATCTTAAGCATGTAGAGCAGTGAAAA
The DNA here is from genome assembly GCA_000404065.3 of Pinus taeda. Taxonomy (NCBI): domain Eukaryota; kingdom Viridiplantae; phylum Streptophyta; class Pinopsida; order Pinales; family Pinaceae; genus Pinus; species Pinus taeda. The sequence goes on from APFE031479468.1 coordinate 72,733, forward strand.
TATTATTGGCAATGAAAGTATCCCATGATATGTTTAGCTGATTAAGGTGATTGAGGACAATGATCTTGATCAGAGAGTGATGAAAGAGGCTATTCATTTGATGATCATACCTTTTTCCCTGAACTGTGTATGCCATTTTCTCAATGCTCCTAAACCAATAATAAGGAATATTGAACATTCTGACTCTTGCGAAGTGCATGAGCAATTTGATATGGTATATGTAGAGTCTAGAAAATCTGCCTTCCCAAGTGAAGTACTTCATGATAATTTTCATCATGGGAGCATATGCATCAAGAAGGTGAATGAAAGGGAAGAATTTCTTTCTCTCATTCATGCACCGAGGCTTCAAGTATGGCTGATAATATTGATCATCTAGGTTTTGAGCTTTAAACCACTTTTCACCCACATTAGGTATTCCAGTAGCAACAACAATAATGGCTAAGGATATGGTGAAGTTTACACCAACAAGGGTCACTTGATTGTCCTTAAGATTTGAAATTAAAACTCTAGTCAAAACAGGATGGCTTTGAACTCTTTGTACCATTTCACAAAAATCAAAGCATCACGTATGCTTGAAACAAGTGACTGTCATGGGTGAGGCCATTAGTTCTCTAGTGTTGGTAGGCTCAAACCTCAATATTCTTCCTCCTTTGTGTAGTCTTCTTTGTCTTCCTCTTCTGTAAAATCTCTATCTTCTTCCTCCATGATTTGTTTTTGTTCTTTTTGCTTGAAACCCTAGGGATTAGGAAATGGGAGTGAGAATGGGGTAGGAAAATTTTAGGAAGTGTGGGAAGGGATTAGGGAACTTAGGGAGGTGATAGGGGATTGAAATATTTATGGGATTTAGGAATTGATATTTTATTACAGGTATGCAGTATGGTTGCGTAGAAATTTTCTACCTAGGACTTAGGGTTTAAGGGAGAATACACTTGCAATAGGGATTTAGCAATACAGGGGTAGGGATAGGGTTTACTATGATGTGGGAAGGATAGTAGGGTCTTAGGAATAGTTTGGGAGGTGTAGGAAATGAAACTAGGGTTTGCAATTCTTAAGAATTCCAAATTTCAGACAAGAAACTTCATAGCATTAATTGATGACTTGTGAAATGTAAGGAGGGATGGATCAGGCTTTACTTACTTGCTGGGAGGTTAAGAAACCATGTGCTGAAGGTTTGGAACACTTGCATGAAGTTTGAGAGTTTATAGACGAAGTTTGACAAGTGTGTAGCACCTTTGATGTGTGCGCAATGCCTGTTTTCTCTATGCGCAGTGCCTTTGGTGCGTGCACAACACCTGACTGCTCTATGCACAATGTTTTTGATTCCTACACAACGCCATATTCAAACCAACTTTTAAGTGCCTTCTCGAAGGAAAAATTGATGCCATGATAGCTTGCTGGAAAGATATCTCTCTTGGCTACACAATGGACCTATCAAGCATTGAACATGATCAATTATAGCCCCTCAAAAATCAATTCTCCCAAGACTGGTCAAAACGTGTAGAATGAGGGTGAAAAAATGAAGTGTACTCTTGCATGAAACTTTTGGAGGTCTTCTTCAACTCCAAATTGATCTCATGATAGCTCATTGGAAATCTATTTTGTCTAGTTATCATTTGACTCATCAAGCAAGTCATTTGGACACTTTATCTAGGAGAAAAATTAATTTTCCCAAGGTCATTCCAGAAGTGTGGCAACTCTCTTGTAGCAATTGTATTTTTGACATTTATCCAAAACCATAAAACTTATGTAAAAAATGAAGGATTTTTTTTCATTTGTGGACTATTATGGACAAAAACCTCTCTCACTTTCGTAAAATTCATCTCTGTTTGGTTGGAAACATAATTTGAAGCAAAATTGACCCTATGTGTGGCAAATGATTTGTCCCTTGGAATGACTTCTTGAAAAATGATGGAGACATGATGTTTATGAGTTGGAATGGCCTCATACTTGCTGAAATGACCTCCCTTAGGCCTCCTCTTCTCAGATGTCTCTGATTCTGTTAGGCCCCTATACTACTAGAGTAACCCCTTATTGTTATTAGTACAACCCACTCATTATATTGATGTACCCATGTAGTGCCCATATTGTCACTATGGAGCCCCATAGAAGCCCACTATTATTATTATTGTGCCCTTGCATTATTATTGTTATGTAGGCTCTGATTATG
>APFE031479472.1:933-13610 GCA_000404065.3 Pinus taeda
GTCATTTATACTTGTATACTTAGTGGATCCACTTGTACTTGATATGCGGACATGCTTTGCTTTCTCTGAGCATGGGTATGCCCGCCTCAGACGTTGTTTCTTTCTGATCTTCTTTTGTGGCTTGGCAGGCTGAATTCTGGTGAAGTACTCCTCGGCTTTTGGCAGATTTTCTTTCCATAAACTTGCTTAATATATTTCGGCCATCATGTACCCCTTCTGACCTCATATATTAGGGGGCACCTGTTATAGCTCCAAACCTCACTATTATGGTTTGTGATGCTGCACTCATGGCTTAGGGCAACCCCTCCTTCCAGACCTGGTCCAAAATATAAAAAACAGTGTTTTATTCCCTGTACGCAACATTTCCCTGAGTTAAACGCGTGTATACGCGGGTTCATATATACCCAACCCGCGTATATGTATTAAAACACTTAAAAAAATATAAAACTCCTAATTTTCGGGCGGATATTGCGGGTTTTACCTGCTGATCACCTGTTAGTACCCGTGGCCTCAACTATCCCCAACCAATTCCTAACTAAAAAACTACTTTGGAATTGGTATAAAAAGACATCAAAGGGAAGGCCTAAAGGAGGAGAGATCATAGAGCAAGGTTATTATACTGAGTTTTCCCCCCTGATCAGGTCTGAAGACCCTTGTGCCTTCTGCACTTCCCCCATCTTGTACAGGAAACCCTTGTTTCCTTGTGATTGGATATTCATTCTTTACCCATGACATCTTGGAGTGAGTAATGGAAGGTGACCTACTAGTGGCTTGAGGCGGGACGGATCCAGAAGGAGGCTGAGCTTTGAGCCTGCAGAAGCGGTTTCAGGTGATATTGCTCTTTTTTCATATTATTTTATTTGTCTAATAAAGAAACACGTCTTGTTCCCGAAACGCTTCTTTCTTTATGTTAATGATGTTTATATGTGAATTTCATACTTGAATAGATGTTTATAAGTTTGTAACTAACTCATCTCTCATATAACATAAAGATCATTTTTTATGTAAATCTTTGTCCATATACTGTTGCAATTCTTGGAATTGTTGTTTTTATAGGACAAAGGAGCAGAAGGGACGTGAAGAAGGGTTTGCACCCTTGAGTAACTACCCAAACGTAGGACCTTAGGTATGCCCCTCTCACCCTAGAAGTAGTTTTTTTATAGCATAAACAGCTGTGTGTGTGTGTGTTTCTTGACTTAGATAACTTTCAGTCTGCTAGGGTTCCACCCAAGAGCCTTAGGGGATAATATCCCGCAACAAGGATATCTTCATTGCTTTGTATATGATAAACAGACACATTGGGTCAAATGGTTTCCTCTCACTGAATGGTGGTATAATGCTTCCTTCATTACTTCAACAAAAATGACCCCATTTATGGCACTTTATGGATATCACCCACCATCAATCACATCATATTTAAGAGAGAGTTCTAAGTTTCAAGCAGTGGAAGATCACATCGAGAATCAACAACAAGTTCTCCAACTCTTAAAGGATAACCTCACCTTGGCACAGAATAGAATGAAACAGCAGGCAGATCAACGTCGCAATAAAAGAAGTTTTGATGTAGGTGATTGGGTATTCCTACGGCTACAACCATATAAACAAATGTCCCTCAAGCAAGCTAGAAGGATAATAAATTATCACCCAAGTATTATGGTCCATACAAGGTGTTGCAAAAGATAGGTACAATGGCATAAAAATTAGAGCTTCCTACAGCTTCCCGAGTGCACCCTGTTTTCCATGTTTCATGCTTAAAGAAGGTTATAGGTGACAAGCTCCCAGTTCAAACAATATTGCCAGAACTTGATGAGGAAGGAAAGATCATATTGGAACCTGAAGCAGTCAAAGAAACAACTCAATAGCTACGAAATCGATGAATTTCAGATTATCTCATCAAGTGGAAGAACTTACCTGTTGAAGATTCCACATGGGAGTAAGAGAATTTTTTGCAGAAGCATCCAGAACTACTCAAGCATTGAGGAAAACACTTTTTTGAAGGAGAGGGGCATGTTAGGTCCTTATAATACTAGTGATTACCCCATTAATTTTGTCATTGTATCCCCTATTGTCATTGTTGTGACCCTATTATCCCCATATTGTTATTATTGTGCACCCTAGAAGCACGCTATTGTCATTTATGTGGCCTTATATTATTATGGTTAGGTTGGTTTGGGTTATATTGTGACCCCTTAGACTCTTATATATAGAAGGAGGTTTTTCCATTTGAATCATCTAAGAATTGTTCATTTGTGTAATGTAAAGGAGGTTTCCCACTCGAAGAGGCTGAATTATAAGGTGTTTATCTTTCTTTTCTATCTTTTTGTGAGCTGGTTTCATAACATTTGGTATCAGAGCTTTGGATTCTAGGGTTTCTCTACTCCAAACAGGTCATCGTGGAATTTTCACTATAACTTTTTTCTACGACGTTCCACAACTATAACAAAGCCCTTTTGCTTTTTTTTCTTCAAATTGTTGGGGTGTCAACCTTGTAGGTTGTGGATGGATTGGGGAAACAACACTTACATCCTTATAATTGTGAGTGGTAGGTTGCCTTGTTGCCATAATTTTTCTTTCCATTTTTCTTGCCAACCTGAATGCCTTCTCCAGAAAAAATTCAGAACTGGCAGCTAGAAATGTGTGAGAAAGACCATGGTGAGAGTGTTAAATTCATGATAGGTATTCTGAGGTAGCTCGATATACCATTTGGCTGCATCTCCTATAAGATTTTGTTGGAAAATATGAAGACAAATGGAATCATCAATGTAGGAATTCGAGGAGCACCAGAGGTGATATGTCATCATGTGGGCTTGATGATCCTCTTTCACTTTTCCTTCAAACTTCGGACAATCGCTTGAAATCTTGGACGAAACTAGAGGCCAGTATGGTGAATGAAGAATATCGTCATTCATGAGTCTAGATACATATGGAAATTCCAGTGTAGCTAAGAATGGAAATTGAGTATTGAAAGGGATTTGAGGTCAATAAGGGGGCCCAACTAGTGGGGCCCATCCCTATTGGTAAGGATTTTGTCCATAAGGCATTTTATTTTTCCCCCACTATAGGTTACCTTGTCCATAGGGAGGATTTTGACCTTGGAAGCCTTGAAACTGTCCGGCCAGAGGTTGCTGATAAGCAACATATGGATTAAAAGGTTGTTGAGCCTATTGGCCTTGGACATATTGATTTTGCACCTAATGTCCCTGAGCATAAGGGTTTTGGACCTGCTGCAACCCATGGATGAATGGGTTTTGGACTTACTGCCCTTGGACGTAAGGATTCTTCATTTGTTGTCCTTTGACAAAAGGATTTTCAACTTATTGTCCTTGGAAAAATGGAGACTAAACCTATTTCCCTTGGACATAAGGATTCTGTGCCTGTTGCTACCCAGGTTGGCCTTGTTGCTGCAAGGATTGGCCTTGTGGCTATAAACGTTGTCCCTACAGCTGTAGAGGTTGAACTTGTGAAGGCACAGGCTGGGAGATTGTAGTGCATACTGCATTTGCGGCTGCATAATTTACTGCAACTGTTGTGAGGGTGCCCCTATGGTTGTTGCAGTTGTCATTTTTGCGGCATCATCTAGCCTTACTTTTGCATGGATGGCCCTTACTGCAACGAAGGTTGGCTTGCTATTGCATGGATGGCCCTTGCTGTAGTGAAGGTTGCCCTTGTTGCTGTAGGAGTTTCCTTACTGGTGCAAGGTTCTTGAATAGTTCCTAGAATGACAGCTTGAAATTTCTCAACTGTATCTTGCCATACCCACCGGGCATGGCGAACATACTAGGCTAGACATAAGGTCCACACTGAGGGATGTATGGCAGATTAGCCATCACTTGTGAACCATATGGGACATAAGGAGGTTGGTAATTACCTTGAGCCATATTGGGCTACCGGTACTAGATGTGACTTGACCCAGACGAGCCAACATTGGGTTGTTGGTACTGGACATGACTACTTGACTCAGATATACCAACATTGGTTTGTTGGTACTAGACATTACTTGATCTAGCAAGACCAGTAGGATATGAAATGGCACCCAAAGAGGGTTGGTTCATCCCAACCATGTGAGGTTGTGAGCCACTCACATTGGTTGTGCCATAAATAATAGAAAAATTCGAACTCTACCCCCGAGGCGGTGGGATATCCTACCCACTTACTAGAGGGATCCAAAAACTGACAACGACATGACTCAAGATCATCAGTTGAATCAGCCAGGTTACTTAGACTGATGAAACAAGAGTATTGGGAATGGTGGGTTGCATCGTGGTTGAAGTAACTGTAGAAATCACTGTCTGTTGGGAGGTTAGGTTATGAATGAATGGACATGTGGTAGGCATAGCGCCAGATGCCCAAATAGGGATATGATACAATGATGAGGTAGTAGGCATGCCTAAAAACCACTGTGCTAAAGTCACGCAATTATGTGGTAACTCAGGATAAACACTAGTTGGAATGCATCCTGTGTAAGGGAAACCTTCAAGAGGGAAATGATATTCCTTCTCCTCGACTGTGCGTGGAGTGGAAACCTCTGAGTGGCCCAGAGAGGAGATTGGGATTTCGCTTTCTAATTCCAGTGGTGAAAAAAGATGACGATGGATTACAAAAGATGTTTGAGGGGATAATTCCAAATGAATACCTGGCCAATCATACGGATTGTATGGACGTTGTGGTGATACCACAATAGGATTGAACAAAGAATTCAGAGGATGAACAACCAGTCCAATCTGATCTTCAAAAGTCTGCAGACTCTTGGGAGTCTAGATAGTGTTATCTGGAGATTCTAGGCCAATGTCAGAAAGTGACCCAGTATCTAAAGGGGGAGGATGAGATTACAAAGGTTGAATACTGAGAACAATTCCAAGCTCAACACCTTGGTACTCAAGCGACTATGGCAATTTAGGAAAAGGCTCCTCAAACAATCTTTTAGATAGAGGAGAGGAAGAGGAACTAGGTGAACCAGTTGGTTCAACCACAATGATTTTGTCTCAAATAACCAAAAAAGAGCTTGATTTCAAGGGCTTTAAAATGTATTTAAATGTATACTCATAATATGGTCTAGAAAAGACTAACAAGGATGTTATAGGATCATGGGAAACAATTTTTTAAGAAGCAAAAACAAATTGGTGCTCTTTCATGTTTTAAGAATTGAGAAAGAAGAAAAGGTCACTCTATCACTTTCAGTTTGAAACGAGCTCGAAAGGACAAGCGCTTGGGTGATCTTTTATATTCAGGGAGTCAAAAATATCAAAATGACTACTCAATATGATCTACGTAAAAAGGATTACTAGGTAACCGTGAACTATAGAATACCTCCCAGCGAACTGAGAAGTATGGGTAGGAAATCTCCCTGAATGTTGTGTTCGGTGTATCATGTTTACAAGGCAGAAAACTCAGCTTCCTATGGATAAAGGATGCAACTTAGTGGGGTCCCCCTTTATATACTCGATGGTACAGGGAGCACAAATCCATGTTAGCACTGTCTAGTGTCGAAGCGAATGACAACTGCTAGGTTTTAAGATTCCAGAACACGTCTCTAGCCTAGACCTTCTAATATGTGATCGTTAGATTTCAAATGTGCCTTAGGTTAATTCAATACATTTTATAGTTTATCTTAAAATTTTGTCTCAGTTTTCAGGCCTTATCGATGTGACCCAAAAACACCTATATGCAGGTAAATGAGACAAGACCTTTTCAATTCGATGAATTGTCTACACTAATGAGAGTAGAAAACACACACAAAAGCAACAAAACAAGCAATTGAAAGCAAAATGACTTTTTCAATATTTCACCCTTTGTAAACAAAATGATGAAAAACTCTTTCCAATTCCTAACCTTCCTATCAAATGCACTTCAAGTAGCCCTTTCACTATTGACGAGAATTCGTTTCTTTTCCAATGCAAGCAACGATGCAACTCTAGCCTTCAATGATGCTAACTAATGTAACATATTGATTCAACAAAATAGAATTATGTATTTTTCAATAAAATGACAGAATGAATCTTTCACAAAGACTTGAATGAAATATTGCCAATACAATCAATCATAAGCAAAAAAAAGGCATGAAAGAGAATCCCTTTCAAAATTAATGAAGCAAAGACTGAACCAAAAACAAGATGGGTAATGTGATCTATGCCCGAAAAGAGATGCTCAAACACTAAACAAAACTTTTCAAACTTGTTAAATGGAAATCAAAGCAACAAAAGGACTAATCAAATGAAATGCAAGGACAAAATTTGACTATTGAATTGACTTTTTGAGCATGCAAACAAGTGAATGGGTGATGATCTAGATGCCCTAGGGTTATAAACCATCCAAGAAATCAAGAAACCAAGTGAAGAAAATGCAAATCAACCAATCATACAAACCAGGCTAAAATAGGTTTCTAGCCAAGGAGAACACAATCTAAACAAGCTAAGAGACAGAAATCAGAATGGAAAGACACACTAGCTATGATCTAGGGTAAACCCTGATCTCAACCTACAAGAATAAGCATGACTACCTAACTGACAATACATGCTAAAAGGGATCGGCACGACTATTTTTGAGAAACTCGTGTTTATCGGTGTGACTACTAGAAAAATAAATGCACTGACTGAAGATTCAAGGAAAAAATAAAATTTCCAAAGGCTAAGACCAGACTTGCCACTGTAAATTTCAAGCTTAGAGTAGTAAACCAGGAAAAGGAAAGAACACTAAGGGAAATGGTTATACTATTAAAGTTCACAAAAAACCATAAAATGACGATCAATCAAATAGAAGGATTGGCTCCCGAGTGGAGTTTCCAATTTGTGGTGCAGGTAAATTCTCAGTGCGGACATAAACAATTCCTCTAGCCTGAGAGAGCGGGTCTAGCCACAAACAAACAATCTATGGAAAATCTCCTTAAGCTAGAACCAATTAAGAGGGCCTACCTCTTAGAACATTATTCCACTTGGTGATGATCTTCACTCCAACTATCTTTTATTTCCTTCCTTCGAATACCTTAAGCAAGTAAACAATAACAACAAAAAACGTGATAGCATATAATATTGTATTGGGCCTACTAAATAGGTCAAAGAACATTAAGCCATAAAGATGTAAAATGACACTTCATGTAGGAAATCAATCGATAGTTTCGTTTATATAAATCAGAAAGATATTACAACTGGTGCCTTGACATTGTTGGTCTCCTCCGACGTATCCGGGTTCCCGTACTTCTGCTAGAACTTCATGGATAGCCCCTAGTCTCAAACTAAACCAAAATCAGACTATTCTCCCTCAAACATACACTAGAAAGCTACAAGCTATGGATGACTTGTTGATTATTCAAACTTACTCCAGAACTCTAACTAGCTTTTGTTTTAGAAAAATAGAGGTTTATATAGCTTGGATGAATGGGAGATGGTTCCTTTCATCATGGGAGAACGTATTATCTCTTGAGGTTGTTCCATTCTAATAGGGGAAAAGAGCCCAAACTGACTTCCTCGGCTCTATCCAGCCGAACCATCTATCAGACTTCCATTACGAAGCTTCTAGACATGGAATCTTTGGCTCCTTATTTAAAAATCTTCCAAAAGAGGATCAACATGATTGGAAAATGGCTCAGTTGATCCGAATGGCACGAGGGCTAGTTTCAACCTTTGTAAATCAGCATGAGGAGAAAACTGGTCAGTAGCATCAAACTTGTAAACGGGGATAGAAGGAAGATTCTTGGGAAATGATGTAAAGGAGAATTATTCTTCTCATGAAGAGGGACATACTGGGAGTTTCTTCATGATGGGAAAGCATGTTGGGTACACTGTAGAGGTCCTCCAGGATCATAAGATGGTGGGTAAAGGATAGTGACAAAATGTTGTGTAACAAGCCCCACTTCACTTGCCTAAGATGATGAGGGCCAATGCAGTCAAGGTGAAGGCATATATCTGGTGTTAGATTCGAAATTATGAAGAGCTTCCGGAGTTCATCACTGACATACAGGCTTCCCATGCATGAGTATTCAAGATTATTCATTTTGTGGTGTGCACACATGCAATCCTATCACTTGGGAATCTCACCCAAGTGAAGACAAAGAATCAAGTCTGACTAGAGCTTGACTCGTACTTTGATTAGTTGATGTGCATCACCACCAGCCTAGACTTTCCTATCAGTGCAGAAATCATGCACAAGTATGTTGTTGGTTTGGCCACATTAAAGAAAATGATATGCATGCTTTCAAATGAGTTGGATAGAGGAGCCCGAGCAGTGTATCTAGATGTTATGGAGGCAAGAGTCAGGTTTTAGATGGATGTCACTGCGGAGCACACAACACCATCAAGGACTATAGATCTTAGCACTAATATATTACTGTTGATCAGCATGAGGATGTTGAGGAGTTGGACTTCCATGGTTGTCTAAGTCAGAGTGATGTCTAGCATGGCTTTCTCAAGCCATTTTTTTCACATGGGTACATGTGCATTGTAATGTAAAGTCATGTCAAGTGTCAATAGTTGGATGTAACAATCATAGGAGTAGGTGAAGAGTCATGAGGGTAGCTAAACTATCACAAAGGGGAATCTCAAGGGTCACCCCACCATTTTCTATAAATAGTCCCTCATAACTCATTGGATGGGCTTTTGGTTAGCCAAGCTTCCAATAAGACTATCTTGGAGAGAGTTTGGATAGTATTTTAACGTGCCTTGGTTTTTCCACTTCACGGAGCTAGTACATCTCTTTGGAGGAGCAAGAAGATGTGGCTGTAACATTCCAATAGTGGAGCCAACAGGTGTACATGGATGTATTGTATCACTGGAACTTACACTTCTTTATATAATAATAGCCAACACATTTCATGCATATGTTGTATTGTATCCCAGATATCTTGTTTACTCTAAATGGCATATGTATTTGCTTTCTTACGCATGCATGTATGGACTATTCTGTATGAGTATGTATGAATATTTCTTAAAAGTGTTGATTGGTTTAACCATCACTTTGGATTGTTACCTAACTAGATTTCTAGCTTGTGATGTATCTTCGCTCGTGTGTTCGCTTCCCATCTGACTACTATTTCAGGTTGCCAAGGGGCGCATTCATATCAATCGACTTGTGTTAGAACCTCTCATGCACCTTCCTTGACTCACTGTAGCTGTTACACCCTTTCTACCAACAGAGTTTTGTTACTCGCCTTTGTGTGAAATCGCAGTCAAGGTATTACCATACGACCCACTACTAGGACTCCTACACCAAAGGGTTTGAGGTCTAATTGGGACTTCTTACTGGGGAGATCCCCTTGACATGTTGGAAGTTCCAACAACATCAACATTTCTAGCACTAGAAGGAGGGCCAGATGACAATTTGTGTCCTCTCATCTAGTTTTGAACCTTTTCTTACCTTTCATGGATTCTTTCACTCTTCTCCCCTCGCGATGTTTCTCGAATCATGAAGATGTCACCATCATGGGGGAGTTTTTCGATATCTTTTCCACTTACATGTATTATTGTGAAGGAAAAGTGGCCTGGCCTGAGTACTTACATGACTTTCTTTCCACACCTCATGAGGAAGATGGGTGTTCTGACAAACAGGCCAACTTGTCGCTTGCACATGCACTTCACAAATCACCACGTCAATGGTTGCTTAGCCTACCGGCGCACAACATGCACTCACTTGAGAATTTTTATGATCTCATTGAAGAAACTTTCTATCATTTTGATTTAGACCATATTGACCAAAAATTGTTATAGAAATGGAAGGCTTTGCATGAATCTGTTATAGATTTTTGGTAGTGCTTCCGTGACTTGCAGTTTCGAGCTTCGAGGAGCTAGATGAAGTTTTCCTATCTTTGGGACCAGTTCAAGTATTTCCTTAAGAAATTTTCCTTTCCTAAGAAGAAGCTTGAAATCAAGCCTTGCTCAACATTCTTCAGTGACAGAGCTACACAATCTCATGTGGAGGTGGTCATTTTCTTGACTAACTGTCCGCCTCCCCCTCATTCAATAGCTCCACCACTGCCAAGTGATGTTGAGGATCATGCTCACACACTTTTTCAGCTTTCACATCCTCCCAAGATAACTTCACTTAATTTTTGTGTAGATTTGGTTGTGAGTCCTTCAAGTTCTCATATGCATTTCATTCTATGACCTTCGTCTTCATACTCGAGTGTTCCTTTGAATGATATTGTCTTGTGTTCACCCATTCCGGACTCTTCACTTGTTGTGAACGAGGAAAAATCCATTGACGGAGTTGGTGTTGTACAACCAACATGTGCTGTCATTCACAAAGAGTATGAGTGGGAGCTGAGCATGAACGCTTAGTGAAGGATGGCTCCCTTTCATCCGAGCCCCCTCTGTTCTTTCCTAATGTCTTTGGTGAACCTGCCATCCATGATTTTGCATGTGTGTCTTCATCCACGGATGCACCCATTGTTGTTCACTCACAAGACTCACTGAATGTTGGCCCATCATTCGACAATGAAGAGGATAAGTTATTCATTAAAAATCCACTTGATCTTTCATTTGTCTTTTCCGGAAACATAGAGGATGAGTTTGTTCACTTTCCATCTACCCCTTTGTTTGATTCATCTGATCATGAGGATGCCGATGAATTCATTGATTTTTCTGATCATGGCGGTCGTGATCCATTTGTTTCCATATTTGATCACGATCATGACTCTATCGCAATTGCTCTTTCAAAACCACTGGTTTATGATGATCTATCTAATGATGAAGTTGAAACACCCAAGACCATCGAGGCACTTCAACCCAAGCTAATGGTTATGTCAAGTCCTCTCTCTCTTGGGGTTAGTCTCACTTCCAATCATGAAACTATTCAATCACCTCAGGCTCCTCATCATTCATATGTATGCATTGAAGATAAATCTCACACACAGATCATACTTCCTCCACTTGAACTGCACAATCACATCACATATGCATTGGAAGAGTCATACATTGAAAGCATTTGTTCACAATGTAATTTATCTTTTTTCCTTTTGTTTTCTTGCATGTCATAGTAAAGAGTGTGCTTATGCTTCAAAGTTGCAAGCAGTTTCACACATCACTATGATAAGTCCAAGGATTCCAATTTGGTGGGGGTTGAAAGTTCATGGGGTTATTAAACCCTTGATTTTGTTGCCCCTACCAAGGTATCCTTGAAACAAAACAGAGAGACTCAATTGTATTTGGGTCTTCTTGAAAGACAACTTTGAGCCTAGGAATTGAAGGACAATCCTTGGTCTCATGGCTTTCTGAGAAAATCACGCATGTTTCTACAACTTTTGCATCCAAGGGGCATTCCCTTAGAGCATGTTTCTTCCTACATTTTGGACAAAACATGGCCAAAGCTTCAGCTTCTACTTTCTGCTTGTTTTGTATCTTAAGGGTGTCTAGTTGCTCACTAAGACTCCCTAAAATATCTGTTTTGAACTCATAAAGAATGTTGCCAATCTCAGCCCTACTCACTGATCTGGTTGCAAATTTATTTGCTCTAATGAGAGAAGGATCTCTAGGCCCTTTTCCAGTTTTAGATTTTCCCCTTGAGATATGGACACATAGCTCTGCTATATCATGAAGTGGAAGTTGAGATATATCTCCTTTCCCCCTCATATTCAAAATATCTATCCATTCATCTCTAATGGCTTTTAATAGAAGGGCTTTCAAGGTTTCCTATCTAGGTTACTCATTTTTGCTGTTTTGAGGTTGTATTGAAATCTTTCAAGTAAATCCTCCAAGTTTTCATCTTCTTTTTGTACCATTTTGAATACCTCATCCTTATGATTGGTGGGCATACAATAGTCCAGGTATCTATCCAAAAAATTTTGTTTCATGTCATTCCAAGTCCTAATAGATTGAGTGACTAATCCCATGAACCATTTCAGAGCAGCTCCCTTCAATGTTGAAGGAAACAACTTAAGTTTTTGAGCGTCTTCCATGTAATCATAAGTTCGGCACACGACTTCAAACTCAAATAAAAATGTTTCAGGGTCCTCACTTCTCAACCCATAAAAATTTGGGAGGACAGATGGTGAGATGTTTTTCATTATTGTTCAAGATTCCTCATCAACTATAGGAAATCCAAATGAGTTATCTCCATCCCTGTTTCCCTCGTTGTTACCTCTGCCTCCTCCATTGTTTCCTCCTCCTCTACCTCTACCTCTACCTCCTCCAAATCCGTTTACTACTTCCTCTGTCATGATAGCTTCCTCAGAGATTTTAGAGTCCTCTCGTTCTTCTACTAATGGTGAATGAGGAGGAATGTCTCCCTCTTCTTCTTCAACTGATTCTACTTCCTTGATTATAGTGTGATTTCCTATAGAAGTAAAGAAAGGGTCTTTCCCTAACTCAGATTCGGTGGATAGTGTGGGAGAGTCTCCTAATTCAACTATTGCCTCTTGAATTCTAGGGATCCTAATGCTAGGAGTATGAGTTGGAGATGTTGGAGGTGTATTTTGCCTATACCTTGGAGTAGATGGAGTTGTAAAAATCGAACTTTTGGCCCTAGCTATAAACCTTCGCCTAGAATCTCTTGCTCTATGCATGTCATTTTTATTTTCTTCAAGTCGAGTTAATAATTCTCTTTCTGATCTTCCAGATCACTCTAGGTGCAAGAAGAGAGCATACTCAAGAAATTACTGAACCAATAACTCTCTTTCCTGATCCTCCAAGTCACACTAGGTGCAAGAGGAGAGCATACTTTGAGAAGTCATCAATTTTTACCTTCCTTGAAAT
>APFE031479474.1:0-12907 GCA_000404065.3 Pinus taeda
GATGGCTGCGGAATCAGCAGATGGTTGTGGAATGCCTGTAAATATGTCAAAATCTAAACAAAACAGTCACACATTAGAAAAGCTCACTTGATCATGCTTAATGACATCTAATGTAATGATCTGGGTGGTTTTACATTGAAAATGAGGCAAAAGAGAGAGGTAAGTGATGAAAAACAGTAGGTAATAGTGGATGATCAGGTGTAAGTTAGAGGCTCTACACTAGTGACACTAGATATAATCTTTATTCAGGAAACAAAATGTTCAATTCAAAAGTTAAAGCAAATACATAGCAAATGGATGGACAGATTTGAGTTTCTTGAAGTGAAAGCAAAAAACACAACGGGCAGCATCTTCACTCTATGGAACCCTCAAAGAGTCAGTATTTTAGATGCGGAAGCATCAAGAAATTATCTATCTGTAATTTTTCAATCAGCGAGAGTTGTCGACACTTTCCTTGCCACAAAGGTTTATGGGCCACAAAGAATAGATGAGAAACTAAGACTATTAAACTCCTTGGAAGAACTCAGAAGCAGACATGAAGAAATACCTTGGATCTTGGGAGGATATTTTAATATGATTAAATCACTTTCAGAAAAAACAGGAGGCACCAGATTGCTAAATAAAGATTCTGAATTGTTCCAAACCTTTACAGATGATATGAATCTGGTTGACTCGGAAACACATAATGGACTTTATACTTGGAACAACAAAAGAGAAGGTGAGGCTCAGGTCACTTCCAAGTTAGACAGATCTTTGATCTAAGAGGAGCTTATGCTAGCAAATAAAGAAATAACAGCTAAGGTTCTCCCCTTTGGAGGTTCTGATCACGACCGTTACAATTAGAACTCAAGGGGTTTGATTCTCCCAAAAACAGACCCTTCAAGTTTGAGAACATCTGGCTCTCCCACCTTGATTTCATTAGCAACATCGAAAGATGGTGGGTAGAAGATCTGCAGATCCAGGGCACGAATATGTTCATCCTACACAAAAGACTTCAGTGTATTAAATTTAGACTCAAAGAATGGAACAAGGAGGTTTTTGGCAACGTTTTTGTGGAGAAAAAGGCAGTGGAAGCCAAGCTACAGGAACTCAATCAACCATTGATCATAGAGGGTTTTGATAAAGATAAAAGTCAGCAAGCTGATAAACACCATCAACAATGGGAGAAATTATGCAAACAAGAGGAAATATTTTGGAGGCAGAAGTCTCGAATTCAATGGCTCAAAGAAGGGGATCGTAATACTAAGTTTTTTCATAAATCCACTATAACCAATAGGGCTGACAACATAATCTTTGCGATTTTGAATGACAAAGGGCAGCTCTAGACCTCTCACAAGAATATCGAAGAAGTGTTGGTTCAACATTTCCGAAGATTCACTAAGGAAAATATTCCAGACAAGGAGCAATGCATCAGAGAAATTGCAAAAAACACCCCTAAGCTTGTGACTAGAGAGGACAATTTTAACATGAACAAACCAGTCACTGAAGAGGAAGTCAGTGAGATTATCAAAGACATGCAGAATGGCAAAGCTCCAGGTCTAGATGGTTTCAATGTGGATTTTTTTAAGGCCTGTTGCAACATTGTCAAATAGGACATTCTGAATGTTGTGGAAGATTCTAGAAGAAACAGGGCTATTCTGAAAGCCCTCAATACCTCCTTCATCTCTCTGATCCCCAAACAGGATTCAACCCTGACTACTGATAAGTCTAGACCCATTGTTTTATGTAATGTGATATACAAGATTATATCCAAGGTATTGGCTAGCAGACTCAAGCCTCTTCTTCCTTCTTTAATCACAAGTGAACAATCTGGTTATGTGAAAGGAAGACAAATCCTTAATAATATCATTCTAGCACACGAGACAGTTCACACGCTAATCAACAAAAAGCAGGCTAGTATGGTCATGCAATTAGATATTGCCAAAGCGTATGACAAGGTAAACTGGAGATATATCAAGAGGATCCTTGTTGCTTTTGGGCTTGATCACAATTCAGTCAGATGGGTTATGGCTTTGGTAACTTCTTCCAGCTTTTTCTATTCTGGTGAATGGTTCACCCTCAGCTATCTTCACTCCTTCTAAAGGTCTCAGACAGAGAAACCCACTCTCTCCCTTTCTCTTTATCCTCATGCTATATCAAGAGGATCCTTGTTACTTTTGGGTTTGACCACAATTGGGTCAGATGGGTTATGGCTCTAGTAACTTCTTCCAGCTTTTCTATTCTGGTGAATGGTTCGCCCTTAACTATGTTCACTCCTTCTAGAGGTCTCAGGCAGGGTGACCCACTCTCTCCCTTTCTCTGTATCCTCATGATGGAAGCATTGGGTAGAGCCATTAAGCAGGCTAAAGACTTGGGAAAAATTAAGGGACTTCAGTTAACCACTAATGGTCAGACAATGACTCATCAACAATTTGTGTATGACACAATGCTGCATGGAATTCCTACTGTCAAAGAAGCTTCAGTGTACAAACAAATCCTGAATAATTTTGCCTTGGCCACGGGTATGGAAGTCAATCTCTCCAAATCAATTTTTTTTTCTTAAATACTAACATTGCAATTCATAGAAATATCTCAAGAATTCTGGGCTTTCAAAGGGATTCCCTCCCTTCAAAGAATTTGGGAATTCCCCTTACAGACAGACCTCTGCACAAGAGTATTTGGGATCCGATGCTCAATAAGATGCAAGACAAAGTTAAAAAATGGACCATCAGATCATTGAACCTCGCTGGTAGGTTGATTCTGACAAAGGTTGTCCTATATAGTCAATCCCAATTTTCTTTTTATCAGCCCTCCTAGCTCCCAAAGGGGTCTTATGGCAATTCAAGAATATACAGAGAGACTTCCTCTAGGGCAAGGAAGAAAGAAGGAAGAAATGGGCACTTGTTTCTTCGGATAAAATCTGCAAACCTAAGAGTCACGGAGGACTAGGATTAGATGATCGAGAAATTTTAAGTAATGTACTAGGAGCCAAACTCTGGTGGAGATGGGTTAAAGAACTAGAAACTCAATGGGCTAAAACCTGGAAATATAAATATGCAAGTTCATGGCAAACTAATGATCTTATTAGAATGTCTGGAACATAAAGGGCTCTCACATCTGGAATAAACCCTGGGAAAACAGAAGCCTATTATCCCCAAAACCCTGCCATAGTAAATGAGATGAGAACCCTCAGGCAACTGAGAATGCAAGAGATCATTACTAATGGACTCAGTAGAAAAGAAGGAAATTTGGGAAAGGAAAAGGATTTCTGGCAGCCTCCTATGAAAGGATACCTGAAATGCAATATTGATGGGGCTTCAAAAGGCAACCCTGGAATAGCTGGATATGGGGGAGTGTTAAGAGATGAAGATGGAATTATAAGCTTCATTTTCCACTGCCACTTAGGTAAAGCCACAAATAACATGGTTGAATTAAAGGCCTTAGAAAAATGCCTTGAACTACTGAATCTAAATCATAGCTCAAATATCATCATAGAGGCAGACTCAGAAATCTCTATAAAAGCTGTTAAAAGAATCAGTTGTGGAGCAGCGCCAGAGAAGGTCTCAAAACACTAGAGACTAATACAAGTGTATCAAATAATACAAAATCATCCCCTGAGTCTAAGCACTGTTAGTTTCAGACATGTTAGACGAGAAGCCAACAAACTAGCAGATACTCTTGCCAACAAGGAGTGATTAATATAGAGAGTAGATTTGAGATGAACTGGTAGGAAATGTCTCAGGGTAGAGTAAAAGCTCTTTGTGATGAAGAAGGGGTAGAAGATAGAGAAATTTTCAAACATTGGCCAAAAGGAAAGATACTGTATGATGATGTCCAAACAGGCTCAATCACAGTTTGCGGGGAGTTATCGGGAAGACGGACAAGTTCAAAGTTGTCTTTTAACACTCGGGTGGAAAGTGACCAGGCCACTTTCTCTCCAGATTGCTCAAAAGCGTTCTTTCCACAGTTAATGGTGGTCTCTGTTGCATGTTCTGATGTGTGAGTGTCTGGACAAGGGTGTTTCTAGTTTCCCAACAAAGGCGATTCCCCTTCATTCCTCATACCGGTCGGAAAACCAAGCTAAAGTGGTTTACGGGTGATCGCGTAGATTTGGGATGGTTTGTGGTTTAGTTTTTTCAGGAGCGATACCATTAGACTACCGCCACGTGGTCTGGGTGGAGTGATGAAACCACCCTCCTTCGCGAGTTAAGTTTTGCACATTTTAGGTGGTGCGATACTTTGCTGTGCTGTCCGATTTCGTGAGGTTGTGTTGACGATCAATTCTATTTGGGCTTTTTTGTGGGGCCACGAGGCTTGTCGGGCTTATCGCATTAAAGATGTGGGTGGTCAGTGGAGCCTTTGGTTAGGCTTTTGTTTTTTTATGGTTCTTCCTAAAGTTTGTTTTGAGAGATTATTAATGTCTTTTGTAGCAGGGTGGAGCTTTACTTAGGCACCATGCCCTTGGCTTTCCTGTATCCTCTCGTAGTTCATGGTTTTTGTATATTCTATAAATTTATTATTGATATAATGAAATGGAAGGAAATACTCTTGCTTAAGAAAAAAAAAAGAAAAAAAGATGATGATGATGATGATAATGATTAACCTCTATTAAGACCAATGTGGTTTATCACACTTTAAGAAAATAGAGTCTAATTGACATTCTTCAAAATCTTGTTTCTGTGATCAAAGGAGAAAGGAAAGAAGAGTTCCAAGATCGCTATAGTTGAGTTGGCTTAATAAGTCAAGAAGATTGGAGGCATGACTGATGGTAGGGAATTAAGAGCGGAGGTGGACAAGAGTTGGGCAGTGTAAAAAGAAGTGGTTTTCATCTTCCACCTTCGTATCACAAATCTACCAATTCTATGATCCCACGGGGGCTTGGGAGTAGACCTGATCTCACTCTACAACTCATGAGAGTTAGTTTTAATCCTAGGGATGTTCATTTTTTTCTTAGCGCTAGTCAACATAGAGAGATAATTCTGGTTATCAAGGGTGGGATTGATCACCTCCTTATAGTAACTTAGCTTCTTTTTGCCCTCCAAGTCCTTAGCATCCCACATCTTGTCCTTAATATATTAACAAAAATCATATTATAATATAAAATATTTATTATATAAATAATAATAATTAGCTATATTTATTAATAATTAATTATCAATAAATTTAATTATTAATAAATAAAATAAATAAATAATATTTATTAATTAATAACGAGAATTGTTCTTCGTATTCTTTATTCTTACGACAAAGTTCAAAGTTTGACAAAATCTAAAGTGTCAGGAGCATGAGTTGGAAAATTCCACGTTACCCATTAAATTAATAATCAAAATTTCTACCACCCACTCACTTGTTAGTCCCTACCAAACTCTCACAGCATGAGCTTCCAATTGACAATTTTCGCATTCACATACGAATACATGACATCGAAAGCTCAGAGCAATATTTTGTGTTAATGATATGTTAAAATAACATGTTTGGTATTTATTAAAATGTTCTTCATTATAAAACTAAGTTAATAAGTAATTTATATAATGTCGATATTTTCCAGAAAAATCGCATGGAGAACCATATTTTTCACAGAAACATACTAGCATTTGCAGCCAAGGATGCAAAGGAAACGCCGTAAGGCACAGTATGTGTAAGAATATTGAAACGAGAATAGACTTTAGCAGGTTTTGTTGTGAAAGGAAGGGGCGTTGATGACGAGTTTTAATTTGAGGAAGGCATGCCGAAACCGCTGAAAAGGAATGCAAGTAGCTGCAAATATGCATTGAACCTGTTTGGAGGCCTTTGTTTGTTGCCGGTAAAAAAGTGTGGAGATAAAGGTGAAGACAAATGAATGAATCAACGCGAACAGCAACCCAGCAACCACATTGATTTGGACAGGGCCACCCAAGAAATGATTATCCAAAACAGAAATTAAATTAGTAGGAAGATATACCGAAAACATGTAGTATATTAATTAAGGTCAATTGATTTTGCCAAAAGAATATGTTAAAACCCATTGAAAATGAAATGGGCGTGAGGATATAAACTATCAAAACGGTATAGATCTTGAAACATCCCTATTTTAAGTTTCAAATGGAAAACACAAATAGGTGCGAGGACTCAAAATATCAAAATGGTATGCGATGCTGAAACATCCTTTTTTAAGTGTGAAAGGGAAAATAAAAATAGTGTATTGTAACATCCTTTTTCCAAGTTTGAAATGAAAAACACAAATAGTTGTGAGGACACAAGCCATGAAATGGTAATTGATGTTGAAACATCATTTTTTAAGTTTGAAATGGAAAATACAAACAGTGAATTGTAACCAGATAGGTCCAAGAAGGAACACAATAGCGTAAAGAAGATTGTGCTTGTCATTCCATATTTGAAGTTGTAGGAAAACATGGTGGAGGAAGCGAAGACATGAAGAAGCAGTAATGGACCTGCGAAATGTATGTTTTGTTAGAATTAGGAATATGTAAACCAGTTGCGGAAATGTATCAGTAATGCTTTGCAGGCGAGTTGTGTCAAAATGAAGCTGGAAATAATGGAAATGAAGTTACCTTTGCTATGGGGATCCATATATTGTTAGTGGAAAATGCATGGTGAATAACGGCAGGCTGAAGACCACTTGGAGGTTAATGCGCAGTTGAAGTTGCATTTTTTTTTGCTTGCGAGGCTACTTGTCATTGTGGAGGTAGGTTATTGCTGATTCCATGTGGCCTGTTGCAAAAGAAAGAAAAGGTTAGAATGAGATGTATAGATAATATAAAGACATTCTAATATTTGATCATTTGACCAACATTGATTAAAGTTGGTTGATGTTGAAAGATATGAAAAGCACGCTATGAAATAGAATTAGGCAACTAAATGGAGGAAACCTTTTGTTGATGTCAAAGCATGGGTTGGAGCAGAATATCTGGAGGCCGCATTGAACGAAGAATGTCTTCTGTGTGTTTTCTGCGAGCAATGTTTTTGTTGTCCTTCATTTTACTGTAACGATCGAAACTGAATGCGGGGTTAATCCGTAGAGCCTGTAGAGAAGGGACTCTTGAAAGAGTTGTGAATGTGAGAACTTGACGTTCTGTTTTTCCAATGTCAATTGTTGCCTTTGGAAGTGTCATACCTTGAGATTTATGTATGGTTAAAGCCCAAGCCATCTTCAATGGAATTTGTGCACGTCCATTTCTTTTTACTGCTGTAATAGGTAAGTGAGTGGGGTTTCTTTCATCCCAAGGAGGCCCAATGTATTTGGGAAAATCCACAACAACAAATGTTGGAATTTGTGGTGGTGCAGTCGATTCTTTGTAAAAGATGGTCACAATTTTTCCGAGGGAACCATTAACAAGTCTGGTAGAAACCCAAAGGTTGGAAGTCAGCATAACTTTTTCACCATTGCATAGCAATACAATTCGCTCAAGTTGCTCGTCTTCAGAGGAAATACTGGAATATGTGTTGTCATCTTCAGCAATGGATCTTGCAATCGGAGTGTTTAGAGATTTCATCATTTGCTTATTATGGACCATTTTCTGAGCATTTGTTGGAAACAGATGCATGGAATCCTGGAATGAACATATTTCTTCCTCCAACAAAAAGGAATCTGTGCACGACATGAGTACGTTGTAGTCGTCAATTGTTGGATTTGCATCTCTAATGTTCTGGAGAATGTTCCTGAAAGTAACCTGTGCGATGTCATCGCCTTGTTGATGAAATATCGTGTCTAATGTGATGACTGTGTTGAAGGTGTTCCACAGTGCGCTTCCATGGCTTGTCCCTGCATATAGAGGAATGTCTTTGACAAGCGGTAGCTGACCGAGATCACCAACCAATATTATGGAACAACCACCGAAAGGGGTGTCTCTTTGGTGGGGAAATGCTTCGCGAAGACGTTCATCAATATGGCTGAGAAGCTTTGGCCCAATGAAGCTCATTTCATCGATTAGTATGTATCTTATATGTTTGAGTTATTCTTGGAATTTTGCGAAGAGCATTACCTTCTAAGGGCGTAACATCCTTTAGAGGAAGGTGCAGAGCAGAATGGATTGTCGATGCTTGTATGTTGAAGGCGGCAATCCCTGTAGGAGCGAGGAGCATGATCAGCGAAGGTTCCGAGCTTGCCAGGCCCATGAGCATATCTTTGATGCAATTAATGAGGAGGGATTTTCCCGTACCAGTAGTGCCTTGTATTATCATTCTCAGAGCGGGTAAATAATCCTTACCAGAAAAATGAGTAGAAATAATATTTAGAGCTTTTCTTTGCATTAGAGATAATGTAGTAAGGGTCGCCAGGATATGTTGATGTGTTTGAAGAATGTGGTGGATGGAGCGGCTATTCTCAATGAATTGTATTGCATTATTTTGTAGATCCAACGGGATAGTGGTATGATTCCAATTATGGGTGTCATCAAAGCCACGAAGACCAAGCATGTCAAGGTCATTTATGAGAAGCTCATTTGTTGGGTGTAATTGGGAAAGTAATTCCCATTCATTTATTTCCATGGTGTCTGCTGCACTGGTTTCATTTATAGCTGAGGTATCATCTGTGACAACTTCAATATCAGATAGAGTGCGGTGTTGATGCCAAGGATTGTAGAATGGACGAAATGTTTCCCAATTTGCGGTGAATTCTGCAGGAGAATCTCCTATATTGTGGACGATATGGCGAAAAGGTTTGTATAGCATAAGTTCAACCTTGCAAAAGTCAGCGTAGCAAGGTTCAGTTATGGATGGTATGGAGGAGTAACGTGGTATGACCCGAACAATTGCTTTTGTAGGCCTTTGTTTCCATTTGTTTGTTTTGCGACGAGGATCATATGACCAGGACCTTGCAAATTCTATTAGTGATGTGGGCTCTAGGGTGGAAGGGCGCTGGATATATGTGTCTATGATGTGTGGGGATGTAGTGGAGGCAGCGACCATTTGCGGAAGGCGCAGAAGAATTTTCTGGCTTACATTTAAGGAAACAAATGACCGGCTACATAATGTTAAGGGCAATTTTTGCAGCATATGGCAGGTTTCCTGCGCTCCAATGTCACGATCAACAAGGGTTTCTGCAAGAAATTTTCGAAATGCGGATGTTGCTGGGTCAGCAGTGGGTGAAGCAAGGACAATCCTGCGTAGCATTTGGTGGAAGCTTTCAGATTTTTTTTCTTCTTTGGATGCATATTTGGCGATATATTTTTGCACAACGTGTATGGAGAGCACTGGTTGGCAGTCAACATTTGCACGCCAAATAGATAGGATGGTAGGGTTATGGCTATTGAGTCGATCGTCATTGCGAGCAGGGGTGTATGTTTTTTGGCCACTGGAGTCAATGAATAAGGCCGATTTTGGGTGTAATTCCCACGGTGCTTTATAACGACATTGGAGTGAGGACCCTTTTTTTCTTAGGCACGTGCTTTCCGAGCATTTTGTGTGACGTTCAACATAGTTGACGAGTTGTTCATAGTCACTGGAAGGATTGGTATTGAATATTTGTTGTGTGGACAATAGACAAGGGTCTTTGGGATTTGGCCTAGCATTTGGTTGGTTTGAAGTTGAAGGAGCACGAGGGTTCCAAGCAGAAATATATTTGTCGAAGAAGTGCCTTGCAATATCTACTGCTTCTGTGTCTTCCCAGTTGAGGCTCTCCATATCAGGTGCATTTTCGATCCAAAGGAAACCATGGATGTGCGCAGACCCCCTATGTTGCCATTCATACCTATCAAGTATGCGTTTTTGTAAGTTAATTTTGCAATAGGCGAGGAATGTTGTTTAGAGTTCTTGTAGGGAAAAAAAATGCGGTAGAACGCATACCTGTACGAGTAATCTTTCGTATTCAAGTGTTTCTCTAAGATAATCTCACGAAATGCTGTGAATCTATGGTGCATATACAGCAATGTTAAATGTGGGTAAGATATAATGTTTTCATTTCTCCACTTTTGTTGTTTTGCAATATCAGAAGGAGGACATCCGGGCATGATTGCATGAAGATCAGGCCACTTTGTATCAGCTGCACTCAATGTGAAGAAGAACGTCGGGCAGCCGAGTTGAGATATCATGTTCGTTAGTTCATTTTTAGCTTTGTGCCAAAATGACCTTGTTCCACGTAAAGAGCTACCGAAGCGCATGACTTGCTCTGCCAATTGCTCATCTGGAAACTGCTGTAAGCGGAGGCTTAGATCCTGAATAGATACTGGAAAGTTATCTGTGATGTTCTTTTTCACAAAAAACGATGCTGTTGCTTGACTGCGATGCCGCATCATGAGATTATATATGTAATAACGAAAGCGTGGGTGCTTTCCAAATCTGTTATCGTAGTAATGTATGAGATGGAGTGCATATTCATGTAATTGCACTGCTTTCATTCTTGGCTGATTCGGCATTGCAGCTCCTGTTGGGAAAAAGGCAGGGAAAGCCATAGAGAGTAGACCTTCTGTGTTGTATTCGTTGACTAGTGATAAACCAATTGTTGGCCACTCAATTGCAGTTTCAGATTGGTGGTTGTAAGCATGCAAATAATGGCGGATTTCTTGGATTTCTGTATTTGTATTAGGTATGATGGGGACGAATGATGATGTTTGGTCTACGGATAGGTTTGTGAAATCTTCGGTGAGCTCATGGGGGGGTTCAAGTGGAAGGGGGACAGCGGTTTCTGCAGTATTGGAATGGTGAAGGGAGGAGGAGATGTCGGTGGGGATTGCTGGTAAGGATGCCAGTGCATTGGTATCAATACGAACATTCTTATAGTATGGGTCATTTGCCAGTTTGTATTCTAACGCAGCGAGAACGCGATGCCTACTGACAATGAAACCATAAGCCTTATGGTCATTACTATGATGCGTGACAATGAGGATGTCCAAGTGTTCAACACGTCGTGGCAACATGTTTGTGATTTTTGTAATGTCTTGAGGAAAACAAATTGTGTAGTCATTGTATTTATACTGCCCACTACGTGCATGTGTTACTTGAAGTATAGGGTTAACCCTAGCAATGAGCATTTCTTCTATCTGTGAAAGAGATGCAAGGGTAGCTGGTTGAGGACCAGGGTCCATGTTGTTTGATAATGAGAAGCGATGACCCTTTGTTTCAGAGACGCATCTGGAGCAGCAATACATGTTGGAATTGCGGATATGTATTCCCGGATATGATTCAAGACAAATGGAGCATGGGAATTTAGGTGGAAGTTTATCAATCTTTGCACGAAAATCTCGATGTTCTTGATTAGTATAAATGTTGTTGAAATCATGTGCGAAGGAGGGGTCAGGGCAATGCCCAATGGATGTATTTGTTTGAGAGGTTTGCTGAGAAGATAAAGAGTCGGATAATTGCAAGGGAGGATTGTTTTCAGGGTGGGCCATTGCAGACGAGGAAGGTTGGTTTTCCTTCTGTTTTTTGTTTTTTTGACATTCCCTGGTGTCTTTTCTTGATTGGTAAAGCTCACGACGCCGTGCATTTATTCGTTCTTTATTTGTTGCATAGTATCTTCGAGCACGTTCATTATTAGAACAAGAAGCCATTCGCAAAATTTATGGTACCTATAAGCAAGAGAGGGGAAAATAAGAATGTTATTTGGAGACAACAACCATGCGATTGCAGGAAAGCGAAAGAAGGGTAAAAAATGCAATAGAAAGCAAAAGAAGGGAAAAATATCCAAGCTCTGAATAGTCCCATAGGAAATTTTTTATTTGAGTAATGTTTTTGAAACAACATATTAGTATTTTTTCTATATACATGTAGGTAGTTTCATGTGTAAATCTGATGAAAGGGAAAAAAATGTGAATTTGTCTACCCACATAATGCTACGTACAATGGAGAACAATACTCATTTCAATGGTATATAAGAAAATTTCATAAGAAGTCATGCAACAATATATCTTGTAAAGTTGTATTTATAAAATTGGACAATAGTTATTGCTAAAAAGCAAGGAATACATTTTGAAATATTCGTCTACAATGACGAGATGTTCTGAATTTCTCGAAGGATTTTGTTGCATTCTGCCGTGAAATGCAACTTTTCTTCTTTTATGATAACGCATTTCAAGCGTGGAACCTCTTTAAAAGTCTCTGTCTTTACCGAAAATGTGAAGATATGATCTGTCCATAGAGCCCTAGAGACAATTTCCTTGATAAGTTCTGGATCTGAAGATAATAGATAGAAGTCTTTGGCATTATTTCCTAGAATTGCAGAGCCCGCATCTTCGAAAGCAACAGTTGAAGCCAATTCACCAGTGTGATCTTGTATGTCGATTTTCAATAAGTATCTGTAATCACAGTCGCGTACTTTAGCATTGCATTTTGGACAGAACCACATCCCTGTATTTTGTGGAATAAGTTTTTTCATGCATTTTTTCCCGCCAACGAGAGAAGGGCAAGAAATGTAGTAAAAACTATCCATCCCAATTTTTGTTATTGTGCCCTTTAATTGGAAAAAAGTTGGTTTCTCTAAGGAATCCATATTGTAAATGTCAGAAATTGTTATTTTTTTTTTTTGGTGGCCGAAAGGAGATCTTGTTGTCAAAGATATAGAAGCTGCAGACGAACCTTCTTTTTTAAACCACGACTTTAGCGCATGATCCTCTTCAATGTCAGGATCTACAAGAATAATGGTTCTTGCTGTAGTGCCGATATTTTTTCCATTAAATTCTCCAACGCATGCAGATTTGATTGCAATGATGGGGTTATTTCCTATAGCACATAGGGAGGAGATTTCTTGTGACATGACATTAAAATTATCTCCCCAAAAAATTGCATCTATGCTATACTCAGACATGTCACGAAGCTGTATTGTTTGTTTATTGACTTCAGAGCCATCTTTTCTACGTATGTTGCACACACCAGAAATGTCCGTGACAACACCGAGAACATCAACAATGGAGTTGACGGTTGTTGTTCTGATATCATTAATTGATTTTATATTGAATCGCACCGTTGGATTATGTTTTTTTTCGCCGGCAACATG
>APFE031479483.1:2635-40808 GCA_000404065.3 Pinus taeda
TCTTTCATCCATCTCGTCCCACTCATCGTCTGTGATGTTGTAAGGTTGTTTGGATTTACCCATCAATGCCTTTACCATGCCTTGTTGGACAAGCAAGTCATGCATTTTCACCTTCCAGATCTCGAAATTATTCTTGCCATTAAATTTCTCAATTTCAAATCGGGCACTTTGAGTTTTCGCCATTTTGTATCAAAAAATACAATAATCTCCAATATCAACGTTTTAAATACCAGCAATTTAAAAAAAAAAATTGCCTATGCCTTTAAAACAAAAATATCTTCCCTTCACAAAAAAAAAAAAAAAAAAAAAATTCTGCCTTTGTCTTTCTGCCTTTCTACCTTTGCCTTTAAAACAAAAACTGCCCTTTTTTTTTTTTTTGCACTTCACAAAAAAAAAAAATTTTTTTTGCTCTTAAAAAAAAAAAAAAATCCTGTTTGCTCTTCAAAATTTTTTTTTCTTGTTTGCTCTTCGCAAAAAAAATTTCTTGTTTGCACCAAAAAAAATTTCTCCCTCATATTCCTGGCATAATAAATTCATTATCCAAAATCGTAATTAAAAGGTCTTTAAAAAACTTCGTTAAAACCGTATACAATTGATTTTAAAAAACCCGTATGCTCTTTGGTCAATACCGTATGCAATTTAACTCAAGGGATGCACTATGCATAAAATTGTGTATTGTTCAGAAAACAACTAACAACATTCCATGAAGAATAATCCACATATTAATTTTATTCAGCGTCTCACATTTTTTCAACGCTCAGGCCCAAAACCTATCAACGCAATACTTCAGTCACCATGGCACACCACAGGCATACAATAATAATCGTATTATGTGTTAAGAAGGCTCCATGCTTATTAAACTTCAAGAACACTTCGACCACGATTTTTCAATGTGGTTCAATATTCCCTCGAACAACCGGCAGCCCACAAATTCAACCTTCAACCTCACATACCTGGAGTCTGTCCTCCGCACAGCGCTTCACACCTCCACGCAGATTTTACCAGCACTGTCAAACAAAACTCATGGCAAAGTGTACGCAGCAATTTAACGCACCTTCTTCAGCGCCAACCAATGGACGGCTCCACGCAGGTACAGAACAATTTACTAAGCGCTCAGCAACCAACATCTCCACGCACGCTGCCAGCAATTGTATACAGTCTGCCAGCACTAACGCATTCACACCAGGCAGGTTCACTAACACAGTCCGCCAGCATACGCACGCAGCACCTCAGCGCTCCAGCTCTTCCAGGAAGCACCTCCAACATGCTCTGATACCACTTGTTGGATCAGGTGCACAGCAAATAAATTAAACACACAGCAGTATTCAAGCACATAAACACAAGAATTAACGTGGTTCACCCAACCAATCTAGGCTACGTCCACCAAACATAGGCATCAAGAATATATTAATCAAATTGGAGATTACATCAAGAAATCCTCACACTCTCTTAGCAAATCATCCGAATGATTGCCTGTTATATAGCATAGAGAATTAACAGCCTCATAACTCCCTCACATCAAATATAGGAGGCATTAACTCCCTCCCAACAACCTGGAGCTAATCTAGGAACTGAATCCCTATTGTTGTCATCCTTCAGAGATTTTTGCCTATTTGACTTCAAACAGAAAAATCTCAACAATCATGTTGCCCTACATGCAAGATCTGTTCTTGCAAGTTTTTCCCATATGAACTCACAGTTGAAATGTGATTGACCTACACTCTCCTACTAAGAGTATCAATAACCCTTTTCTCCTCTCCTTTAATATAGTTGATCTCAAATTCAAACTCACTGAGAGTAGAAAACCATCTAGCTTGCTTGGTATTTAGATTAGGTTGGTCAAATAAGTACCTCAATCCATTGTGATAATTCATCAGAACAAACCTCTTGCTAAGAAGATAATGTCTCCACATCTTCAATGCATGAAAGATAGTTGCCAACTCAAGATCATGAGTCACATAGTTCTAATCACGTTCATGCAACTTCCTTGACTCATAGTATATAACTTATCCCTCCTACATCAAGACACCACCCATTCCTTTCTTGCAAGAATTTGTACAAACCACAAACTCTATATCTGGATTGACAATCTTCAAGACTGGAGCATTTGTAAGAAAATGCTTCAGTTGCTCAAAACTAGTTGCACACTCCTATGTTCATTCAAACTTCTTCCCTTTTATCTACAAATATGTAATAGGATAAACAATCCATGAGAATTTCCTGATGAACCTCATGTAATAACCTGCTAATCCCATGAGTGATCTAGCCTCATCCACATTCCTAAGAGTTGGCCACTCCATTATAGCTTTAATATTTTTAGGGTCCAGTGTTATCCCTTCCTTGGAAACAACATGTCCCAACTAATGCACTTCAGACTGAGAGAAACTGCACTTACTAAGCTTAGCATATAATTGATTCTCTGCCAACAATCTCAATATTGCTATCAAGTTTTTTGCATGCTCTTCCTCATTCTTAGAATGTATCAAAATGTCATCAATGAACACTATCAAAAATTTTTCCAGATAAGGACACAACACATTTTTCATCAAACACATGAAAAAAGCCAGAGAATTAGTAAGTTCGAAAGGAACCACCACAAACTCATAATTCCCATACCTAGTACAGAATGTGTTCTTGTATATGTCCTCTTCTTTGATGCACACCTAATGATATCCTAATAGTAGATCAATCTTCGAGAACACTACTGCTCCCTTCAACTGATTAAACAAGCCATCAATCCTTGACAATGGATACATTTTCCTAATGGTCACATTGTCCAACTATCTATAATCAATGCATAACCTGAGAGTACCATTCTTCTTCCTGACGAACAATATCGGTGCATTCCAAGGCTACACACTTAGCCTTATGTATCTTGTATCCAACATTTCCTTTAGCTGCAACTTCAATTCAACCAACTTTGGAGTACTCATCATGTAAGGTGCTTTAGATGTTGGTGTTTCTCCTAACATCAACTCAATAAATAAATCCATTTCCCTATGAGGCGGTAACTCTGGAATATTTGCAGGAAACACATTCTAAAACTGTTACAACATGGGGTACTTCTTCAGGACTTATGTATCCTCAACATCTTGCCCTTTTTCACTAGAAATATGAATTGTAAATAATAAGCTCCCTTTCATGTGGTTGCACTTTTCTTGCATAGTTGTAACCATTCTTACTAACATAGGATTCGTCTTTACCTGTAACATTCTTCTTTGCCCATCATCATCCAGGCACTCAATAGTCTTATCATAATGGTTTACCTTAGTCTTGTGAATGAATAACCATTCCATGCCCAAAATCATACTATATGAATCCAAAGGAAGCACATTTAGGTGTGCTAATGTAGGCATACCATTCAAGTTAAATGCACAAGATCTCACCTAATGATGTCTCTTCTCTTGATTCACGTAGCCAATTGCACCAATAGAGATTCTGCATGCACTTCTTTACTCAAGCTACACTTATCAATCAGGTCAAGACAGATATAACTATAGTTAGTTCAAAATAGAAACAACTTGATCAAAAATCTTACCTTCCATCTCAATATAGATGTTTGATGATCAATATTCCTATTATCCACTATTGCATAGATCAGAGGGATGCTTTTTCCAACATATCCAAGTGTTTGTGCATCTTGAGCACTGTAGGTTTAAGGTTTTCCACCCTGATGCTGGACAATCTCTCTTGTGATGCTCTCTACCACAAGTCCAACACCTCAAAGTTTTCTTACCATCACCCTTGTTCTTATCCTTAGGCTGAGACCCATGTCCTCTGTCAACTACATTGTACTTCTTGTATGACGTTGCATTCTCCTTATCACCTGCATCCTGGGGTCTTTCTAGCTTCTTAGCCCATTTCCATTATTCTTCTCATTACCTTTCCAATCCCACATAGACTCATATTTGCGCTTTGACTATTTATAGCAATGTTTCAGCTTTATGTTTGCTTCCTCCAATGATCTAAGTTCATCAAACTCAATCTCGTCTTTGAATGCCATTGGAAACCCACTAATGAATCTTTGAATCTTTTATTTCTCCTCCTTAAAATAAGGCACATACCTCAATAGCTCCAAGAACTTGCACATTCATCAGTCATAGAACCCATCTTCAGTGCATAGAACTCATTTTCCCTATCATCGTAGTACCTCTCAAACAAGTACTTCTTCCTAAAAAGCCTCTCGAAGTCATCCAAAATCAATGTTTTTTCTCTAATACCTCTGACATTATTCACATCTTCCCAAAATATGTTTTTCTTCCCTTTAATACTGAAAGTAGATGTCTTGGATTTCATATTCTTTGAATAATCATGAAATTTGAAGAGTTTCTTCATTCTGAGCAGCCATGCCTTTGCATCTTATGACTTCTTCATCTCTCCATCGAATGTAGGAGGCTTCGATTTATTGAACTCCTTTGGAAAATACTGCTTCTCACTCCTCCTATATAGATGATGGTCATGATGATGATGATGTCTCCCTAAACTAGAACTAGAATAATACCAATGATCACTACCCCTCCTGTCAAGTGTATCCAAAGATTTGTCACCTATGACTGTGTCCTCTTTGTCAAACCTATGTTTTGATCGAAACCTACCACCATATACTGTGTTAGTCCTATCCTCCTATCCATGACTAATCCTAAGTGGTACCCATATTTACAAATATGATAAAATCTGAAGGATGATTGCATTAACCTTCAATTGCGTTTCCTGTGCTCTAGCAAGTCTTTCCTATGTCTCAATCCATCTATTGCTATCTTCCCTGCAACTTCTAATTTCTGCCTTTAGACTTCTTAGTGTATCCACTATGTCCAAAGAGTACTCTTTTCCTTGCTACTCATATGATCTGTAAAGAGAGTCATGTGAACTATAGTCTACCATTTTTCTAGTCATCTTTGATCTTCTTCTGCTTGCAAATGTGCCATGTTAGATAAAAATAAATAGAATCATACCTTAATGAAGTTCAAGCAAGGCTATCACATCTATGAAAATTAGTCCAGATTAGTGTGATACATGTATATACATAATCATATCCACATATCGATATCATGCATAATAACGCTAGCTGCATACATGAACCATGCCATGAGATTCGTAATAAGAAGCAACCTACATACATGCATTATGAACATATAACAATTGATAAGCACACATAACCGTATGCACTTAGCTCATCTAGTCCAAGTGTTTGAACTTGGAAACTTTGGTACCAATCTGTAACACTCCACCCCACATTTACCCAATTTGACTTGCTCACCAAGGTAAACACGAGATGAAAGTTACTATGCATGACTCAAATTCCAATATGCACTTATGGAAAATGGAGTCCACATGTACAAAATTGATTGGAAACAACCAATGACACATAATCACACTGTTATTAGCCTAACTTGACCTAGCACTATTACTAATTTACTTTTCAGTTTAGTTTCCTTCAATTTAGCACAACTTTTTATTTTGGCATTTTTTCAAGTCCTAAACTTCGGAGGCCGTTTTGAGGGCATAATCAACATTTTAAGGGAAAATGGAGATATCAAAAAAGTGCCAAACATTGTTCCAAATATATTTTTTTTGGCCTCCTCATGGAGATCTTTGAAATGAGGTACTATGATAGTCAAACAAAGATCGTATGCCAAAGTAAAATCTTGAGGAATTTGGAGGTCCAAATTACTCATTTATACAAACACTTTGTCTACATAGTACCTGTAGGTCATAAATACATATATGTCCACTGATTCAATAAGCTCACTAGATAATCATCAAGAAGGCTATATGCCCTCTCTAGCTAGCTGCAACACCACTAGTTAGCCCATGCATTCATCAACCATTCATTAACTTATCAAAGCATGACAAGAGACCTAGATGTAATACATCATATAACCAACATATAACCAACTTATAACTAGTATAGAAACCATGGCCAAACAACCATAATATCACCATCATAATTAATACAAATACTCATAGGTCACAATAGAAGAATATGTCATATTAGCATGTGAAAATACCAATGTACCACCCGACCATATATTGGTCGAACCAAACTATCTCTTTAAACCAATCACCCCCATTCCATATTCCAAGTATGAATGTGGGATAATAAGGGTAAAACCAAAACATAGCCATCCAAGTCTTCCATAGGCCAAACCACGTCAACCCTCAAGCACAGTGATTCCACTTCTATGATCCATAAATCACTAACCATAACCATATTGGTATTTACCCAAGTTGTTCAAGGCTCCAGGAACTAATAAATCAACCCAGAACTATCGCAGGGCTCCAAAGAGTTTGTTCAACCCAGCTTTAGGGACTAATAACTCAACCCAACAAGTGTTCTATATCATTTGTCCCAACCTAGGCTCCATGACTAGTAACTCAACCCAAGTTGTCCCAAGGCTCTAGAGTGTTTTTTCAAAACCCAAAGCCATAGGGAAATTGAGAACCAATAAGAAAAAACAAGTGGAGAAAACCGATAAAACCATGACTATCCAGGAAATGGAAAGGCAAGAATGAAAGCATTGTCAATCCAGGAAAATATCCTTGACAATGACAACACATAACCAAATAATAACATGCAGATACCATGCATCCAAAAATTAGCAAAGAGATACAAATGCAACCTATTACTTTCAAAGTAATGCAACTATAGTTGTTGATCTCATTGTCTCCTTGGGCTTCCTTGCTTCCCTTTCCCTTCTTTCTCCAATCCAAGTGAATATTAGAATGCTCCAAGCATAATCCAAGAATGCTCTAAGTGTGCAAGAGTGTATGAGAGAAAGAGAATGAACAAGAGATCAAAAAAAATTTTCAAAGGGCTAGCAATTATTTCTCTGAAGCCTTTTTATTATTGTGCCTCTATTTTCTTCATTTTCCCTCTAATTTCACTCTCATGCATGTTTGTGTCTCTTCATCTCCCTTTTCTCCTATTTTCCTTTATTTTCATAATTTAATTCCAACTATTTCCTCTTTTCCTTTTTCCAATTTCCATAGCCATTAATAAACAACAAGTTATGCCCACTATAATGTTTTTCTCACCATTGAGCTTGGAATTAGTGTCCCGAGACCATGGTCTTATTTTATTTACATGGAAATTTAGCTAGGGGTTGTTACACGTTTGGCCACTATAACCCTCTCCATACCTTGGTTGGTTTTTTAACTGTTGGATGTGTCACAAATGACATTTATGATGTGGCCCCAATACCCTATTCTAAAATGTTCACAAGGCCTAGTTAGTACTTGAGACGAAGGACATTAGGTCTTTTTAGGAATTTTTCTCATACACAAAACCTCACAAAACCTCACAAAACCTTTTTTGTTGATTATTTCACACATTAGAATTAAAGGGGAAATTAACGATTTATTTTTCGGTTTGTCGTATATATGTGATTCATTTGGTTTTCCTAAAGAAAATGTATGTGTTAAGGTGTGCTTACAAATGAAACAGTCCTAGGTGTTGTTGACTTCTTTCCTTTCTTGGCAACTAATTTCTTTCTTAGAACATAATACTTATCATTAGTTACATGTTTCATAGGGATTATATCATATCTAGGTTCCTCCTACATACAATTAACATGATCATGAAAATTATTTTACCCTTCATACATGTTGAATGCTTTTACCTTTCATCATATTCCGAATCACCCTTTTTGTTAACACAAGGAATGATACTTTTACTAGTGCAATCTTCTTCGACCCATGTTTCCCTAAGTTTGAAGCCCTTTTCTTTTCATGTTTCAACTTAAAACTCTTGGTCCATGTCAACTCTTTCTACCTAGCTATCAAGTCTCAACTTTCTTTTCATTTATCTTTTCCCTAAGTTTTGTGACTAGAACCCTAGGTTTTCGAAATTGATTTTTATTAATTGAGGAGGAATGTTTTACCTTTCATTATATTATGAATCACCCTTTTTGGTTACACAGGGATCGATACTTTTACTGGTGCACTCTTCTTCGACCCATTTTTCCCTTAGCTTGAAACCCTTTTCTTTTCATGTTTCAATTTAGAACCTTTGGTCCATGTCAAGTTCTACTACCTAGTTGCAAAGTCTCAACTTGTTTTTTATTTATGTTTCCCTAAGGTTTGTGACTAAAACCCTAGGGTTTTGAAATTGATTTTTATTTACTGAGGACTAAAAGACACTTTCTAAAAGCTAATATCATAATTAAAATTGTTATTTTGTAACATTTTACTTCTTAAATGTTCTTAATTGAAGGTCTTAAGATAAGGAATTGATTGATATACTTGGATAGGCAAGTAAGTTTAGGAAAGTTCATAAAATTATGAAAACATATCATTAATTGTTTAAATTAACATACATTGATTGCAATAAAAGACACTTTCTACAAGTTCAATATTAAATTGATGTACATGATATATTTTAGTTCATTTTAAGTATCAAAGTGACTTGCATCATAGTAATATTGTACTTATTTCACTAGTCTATGAAACTAGAATTCAAAATTATTATTTTGTAAAATTTTACTTCTCGAATATTCTTAACTGAAGGTCTTAAGATAAGGAATTGATTGAAATACTTGGATATGAAAGTAAATTTTGGAAAGTGCATAAAACTATAGAAAAATATCATTAATTATTTAAATTAACATACATGATTGCACTAAAATATGATTTCCACAAGTTCTATATTAAATTGATGTACATGAATTGAAACTGTGTATGTTGAGATTACTATTTTTTCATAAATTCCATTAGTGACTAACTTAACCATTGCATCATTATTTCATTTTTCATTCATTATTCATTAGTCAGTAACATTTGAGAGAAGATAAGACATACCATATTAGCAATACATAAACACATAAGGACACCGAGATTTTAGGTGGAAAACTAATATGGGATAAAACCACCATTGTTGTCATCTATGTCATCTTCATTCTTATTTTAAAGAAAATATTTTATATCTTGTACTGGCACAGACCCTTATGAGTGCACATGCTGCTACCTATAGGAGGCTACAACCTCCACTCATTCTCCAACACCCATTGGAAGGGAGGTACAACCCCCTTAGCAAGTTTACCGACCCCCACTTGAAGGAAGCTCCTAATCACTCAACAAGTTTACTAGATGCCAATGGAAGGAAGCTCTAACTCCCTTTCTAAATGATCTAACTCTTAGCACCCTTCGTGGACCATGCTTAAAAATATTTAAGATTGGATCTACCTTTATTAATCAACCATCAAAACATGTTGGCCACCTTTCATCATAGTTTCGAACTGGACCCACAAGGTTAGGTAGACTAATCCCTCTTGTGGAATGAACAGATCTCCCTAGACCTCAAAGAAATCTAGTAGCAAACAAGAAATAATTTCTACCTTTCCCTAACTTACAATTGACCGAAACAAACAATATGAGACAAGTCACTTATCGTTTAATCAAAATGTCTGATGAATATCCTTTTAGTTCCTTCAACCATTTGCTTCTCCTCGATGCTTTAGAGATTGTTCTGGCACTTCCTAAAGCTTTCCCATGATGTCCTAAAGGAGATATGCATAGACAAAAACACACAAAGGATCAAAGCATCCAGTATATGGCATAAAAGATAAATAAACTAATTAACTCAACATACATCATAATTGAATCAATAAGAAATAATAACTATGTGGGTGATCAAGGAATCCCAAAATTGATATCAAATAATGCATAATTGAGAAAGAACGTTTACTTTAATATTAATAAAATGGGGAACAAACTTACAACCTCAAATCCTTGATGTTAGAAGCCTCTTCTCACAATAGCCAACCCTCTCCTTAGATGAATAGCCTCCTAGCCTTATTTCTGCAGCATAAGCCTAGTTCCAATAATCATCTTCAATCCTCTGGTCTGTGTTAGCTTTATAGGCAAAGAGGGGGGATTTTGGGATCCATTTCCCAAGGGATGAGATCAAAAAATGGTGGGAGAAGGGTTCCAAAAAGAGAGGTAGGTAGCTCCATGATGGAAGGGATCAAGACTGAATGGGTATCCATTCGAAGCTTGTTACTTGGGAAAGATTTGACTAACAATGCTTCTAGAATTTACTTTACATAGCTTAATTAGGGAGAAAAGTAAGTTTCCAAACTCCACATATGTTTTTCAAAATATTTTGCTAAAGTTTTCTGCAAATCACATAGCTTAATTAGTAAAGAAGTAATTGACCCATCATCCAAAAATATTACTACTAACCAAATCATTTAATATTCATTTTTTGGGACTATGAGAAAATATTATTAGAGAAAGTAAGTAATCTTTGCTTCCCTTGCATCTCTTAGACAAACCTAGGCTTGCATATGAAAAAATTCTTAAAATCATTTGAATTTCCATCTCCCTTGTTAAACTCCACATAGTGTAATAGGAAATGAGTAAGTGGCCCATAGTCCACAACATATTTATGTTCAATGCAAGGAACAATCAACACTTAATGTAATTAGAAGGATATTAAAAAGGATCACCACATATCCACATCTTATGACACTTTTAATTATGAGTTGCATCACACACTAAGGTTCTATATGTTTCTACTCGAAGGCATCCAGTTTTTGGAGATTTGGGTACTTAGATTATTTTGGCTTACAAACTCACTCCATAAGTGAATTAAGACTCCTTAATTGCAACCATAACTTGAACCAACTAAGTTTCCCCACAGGGGCCACCAAAACAATTATAGTGCAGGTTAGGACTGTTGGGGGTAGGCATCCCATAAGTTCATGTTACACCTTTGAAAGTTTTTGACTTTATAGGGAGCTTAAAATCCTTCAATCATCCCACGTAAAAGAATACCCGTGCCTATGAGAGACCTAATTTAGAGGGGGTTCATCTTAGGTCCAGTGTGGGTGGTACTCTTTGGGGTTACCTGACCCATCTAGTGCTCGGTACTCGTAACTAACTACTGAGAAGTTAAATAATCGTATGCTCACGTGGGACGAAGGTACTTTAGTGGCCAAAATATAGGGCATCCTTTCCTTATAGGTGACGACACAGACAACACTTGAGCCTCATTCCCATTACCTTGGTTGATTCTTCAGTTGCTGGAAGGCGTAGCTAGTTCTTTTGGGACGTTTCCCAAGGAGCCATTAGAAGATCTATTCACAAGGCCCAATTATTTTAAGAGCGATAAGGATGATTATGTCTACATAGGATGTTTTATCATACGCAAAAAAAAAAAAAAAAAAAAAAAAAAAAAAAAAAAAAAAAAAAAAAAAAAAAAAAAAACACCTTTTTTCTTGTTTTCTTGATTACATAGCTTAATTGTAAAAGGAAAATAACCATTTTTATTTTTTATTTGTTTTATGTATGTAATCTTATTTAATTGATACTTATCTTCTTCCCTCACCATACAAAAAGTAACACACACTCTAATCAACACCATAGGGGACGCCACGGCTCCTCGTCCATTTTTAAAGCCTCCCCCCATTACCTAGAGGTGTGCTAGGACTCCCATCATTTAGGCATAGAGGACGTCACACAACCACCATTATTGGATCTTCATTTATTGGTGAAACCTTGCTCGAGATCGATCCCCATCAAACTATACCCTTCACCACCCCAGAAGGGTCCCCACATGCTACCCCTTTGGGGAGCCCTCACACATACTCCTCCAGACAGTCCACGAGACACCCGTTGAGGTAGTTCTCCTTAAAATTCCCCATAGAGGACCCCTTTGCATATATCTATCCAAAATAATTTCACAATGGCAGGTAACTCGCAGATCCCATTTTTAGCTTCTTTAAACGTACCAGATTTAAGAAAGATGACCAATGAGTCGATTCCCCTGGCCAACTATGCCCAACAAGCTCCCTTCACGCATTCCAAAGTTCAAATAAGACAGGGTGAAGACCCAGGAAACCATGTCATGACTTTTCACCTGTGGTGTTCATCTAATAGTATCACTCATGATACTATTAGATTATGACTATTTCAACACACCATGAGTGGGCCTAAAGTGAAATGGTATGTTAACCAACCTTCTGTGTCACATGGAAGCTTTATCTCTCTAGCTACAAATTTCCTCACCTTCGTCCAGCTCCTTGTCCACCATGATTCGGGTTGGGAACTCCTTACCCACCTCAAACAGAAACTCGCTACCCACATCTCAGATCATATAAAGGAATGGAAAAAACATCATAGCTTGTGTAAAAAGCAATTTGAATATAAAGTCCTCTTGGACTTGTTCTTGATATCCCTCACATCGGAAATCTCCAAAGATGTGGCAAATTCATCCCTGTCGATCGAGGAATAATCCATTAGTAAAGATCAACAAATGGAGTGTATCTACGCCCAGTCTAGGTACATCTATCATGGTCTTCCAGACACCCCACACTTGCAAACTTGTAAAGAGATCCTAGGAAAATCCAATGCTACTAATGGATTGATTGGGTTCATAACCCAAAATCAACTCAGTAATAACTACCAATACCATGGATATTCGTTCAATGGACAAGAATTTGATGCTACACAAAATGAACCACCATTGCAACATACAAGATAATACCCTGGTCAACCCACACCTATGTAGAATATGGTCAGCAAGGTTAACCAATATCATCCCCCTTAGGGAGGCTAATAGCCTCCCCCATAGGGAAACCAATACTCCTCTAGGAATACAAACATAATGACCTCTTCCCAGAATCCATACATTAATTAGGGACAAGGAAACCCGTATTCTCCTTTCCCCACACAATAAAAAAATAACCCACCAACACAAAATAATGAAAGGGTGAATCTAGTGCAACCTTCTCTCACTTCATAGCAACAATCAGACGAGAAGTTGAATCCAACTAACCACCTAAATGTTGTTAAAAAAAACCTAAAAATAATCCAAAGGGACTACCTAAACATGGGGGAAGCAACGAACAACAACCCCCATGGGCATAAGGAAGGGGAAACCCTAACCGAAATCAAAACTAGGGATAGAACAATAATAACCCACAAAAACAAGGAAAGAACACAAGTCTATTGAATAAACATTCATGTGCTATCTGTGGGGAATACGATCATTATACCCACCATTTTCCTCAACTTCTTGACTTTAAAATGATACAAGACAGTAGGGGGAAAGGAGGTCAACAAACTGTAGTAATGAAAGACCTCTTTCCCCATCAGGGAGTGGTTAACACTCACCAACAATCACCATACTCTTATCCATCTAGAGGGAACCCCCATAACAATTCTAATCTTGACATTTTCATGGTAGGATAATATATCCTCTTGAAAACATGAAATCTAAGTTATGAATATTCCTCAAAGCTTAATACATCTATCTTGACCACAACAATACCTACAGGGTCGTTGACCATTCCTTGACCTTCTATAGAATCTATGCCTAAAATGGTTAAGGGAACTTTATGGTGCGTAGGACATAACTCAAAATTTTATCATAGCTACAACATAGTTGATGACTTAGCACAATCACCGCCAGCCATGTCAGCGTTAGAGTTCCTGCAAATGTGCCCAACCCAATGGAAAGCCTTACTTTTCACTCTAGGCACAATTGACCCATTTGATTCTCGCCTAATGGTATTTGACTTGGATAAAGATACTCCACAACTACCATTAGTTGTTGCTTTCCAAATTCTTGTCTCAGTCCAAAACATTAAGATTCATCATTTCATTTTCAATGAAGGTGCATCCACATGTATCATGTCCAAATCTGTTTGGCAGAACCTGGGATCCCCAAACTCAAGCCTTCTGACATTACACTTAGAGTGTACAACATGCACCCTTCTGCTCCGTTGGCCTATACCCTAGTGTACTAGTTAAGTTGGTTGGGAAAAATGTGTTAATAGACATCGAAGTAGTAGACATCCAGTTGGATTAAAATATCCTATTAGGATGAAGCTACATGTACGAGATGGTAGAAGTCACCTCATCGATGTTTTGAATAATGATGTCCCCCCACGACATAAAAATCATTACTATCGATCAACTCACATACTATGAGAAGGCAACCTTACCCACACCTGACAGTGTGTTACCCTTAGTCTTGTCTTCTCAAGAGTTGATCACTACTTACAATGAGTTGAGCCCTCACCAGTTTAATGTATCAACTCTCCTAAAGACATTCCTAGGAGACCCTCTGGTGAAGCAAGAAATTTTCCCAAAAACTGAAGCACGGTGTGCATGATGACCTCATAGAATACAACCCATAATCAAGAACCCATTATGGATACTAAAAACCCCGTTGTTACCAATCTGACCTTCTTAGCTAATTCCATTACTCATTCCCCCTTCTTATATCCATTACTTGGTTTTATCTCACACTAATTCATCACAGTGCTCTCGTTGCCCCATATGGCTCTTACAATACTAGTGTGGTATTTGGCCCCA
This sequence comes from Pinus taeda, assembly GCA_000404065.3. Classification (NCBI taxonomy): domain Eukaryota; kingdom Viridiplantae; phylum Streptophyta; class Pinopsida; order Pinales; family Pinaceae; genus Pinus; species Pinus taeda. The sequence goes on from APFE031479483.1 coordinate 16,955, forward strand.
CAGGCCACACCAACAAGCATAGGCTTCACTGCAACATGAGTCAGTCCTATTTCTCCTCTGAATAATGTGACACCCCAAAAAATACCTACTTAGGTAGCGTCCACACCACAAGGAGTGCTTGCACCAACACTAGCTGATACAAAAACAAGGGATATGAAAAAAGGTAAAAATGTGCAAGCTTCAAACACTCCCTCCTATAGGGTCCCTCAACCCTGCGCATTGTGTGAAATAGTAGGGCACCCTACCAACAAGTTCACCGAGTTAAAAGAGATGAAAGCTCTTTTAAATGCCCCAAAAATGCAAGTCAACCCTCCTCCCCCTATCAGAGAAAAGAGCACACCCACGTGTCTTAAGGCATTTTGCACCAACCATGTATGCGCCATCTACGTAGTGTATGGGTAGTGTACTCATCATTTCCCCTAAATCCCGTGATATCTAGATGCGTTAGGTGCACTCACCCAATCTAATACCCTATTACTCTACACAGAGGATGGCTACAAAAACATTTTTTTATTTTGTAAGGGAATAAACTTTTTTCTCATATCCCTCATCTGGTTCGTGAACCTCCCACCATGATCAGAGGAAACCTGAACCAATGACCACTTTAACATCACCCACTTGCATAATGTGTGACGTACTAGATCATTTGATCAACCAATGCCTCAAATTAAGGGAATTTAACCAATTATATCTAGTACCACATATCACTCAAAGCACAAGACCCAGGCATAGGCATCACACTTGTTAGGTTTATATAGGAAATCATCATGTGTGACACTACCCCCATATTTCTCAATCTCATTTTTTGTTAGGATTCATGTGAAGGTTCGTGGATGAGAATTTTGATTTAGTCTTAGATACTGAACCATAAAATCATTTACCACCATCCGGGAATGAAGCATCTAGGTCCGTTTTATGCGTGTTTGAGGATAAATGACAACCAACAACAAATAAAGGCCCCCATCATTTCATCCCCTCTCACCACCATCAATCTAGATTGGAAAAAAATGATCTAAAGCCACCTAAAAAACAAGATCATCCATCACATGTTCCCTATCTGATAAACCCAACCATTTGGTGAATGAATGTCATGAACTAAATAATTTTAATGAAATCTTTCACTTAGTGGTCCAAAGTCCACACAAGCATCTCTCTAATCAAGAGAAAATCACACGCTATTATTGCCACATCTTCTCTCAATTCCATCACATAAGGGATTGTGAGAACCTTTGTGGTGAAGTTAAGTCCCCTCTATAGATAGAGGAAATCCCTCTAACCCAATGATTGGGTCTAGAAGCAAAGCAAACAAACTAACATACACTTCCCTAGTTTATATTTGACAAAGGCAGAGAGAAAGAGAAACCTACCTCGCTCTGATGCTAATCACTCAATCCTTTGGAGATGACTTTGATTCTTTCGCTCCAGTTCTTGCTCCTTACTTTTTCTTCACATCTAGGTACCTGCAATGAAGATCAAAGATCTGTGCAAAATACAAGATATATGGCATATATCAAACATAAACTACTTAATAGATCAAGGAGTATTAAGCTAAAAGCATACAAATTTACACAATTATGAAAAGTGAACATCAAATGTATATATTAATGATCTAAAAATGGAAGCATACAACCTATGCCATGATGTTGGAGACCTCCTTTTGGTGGATGTCCAAGTCCAAGCAAAGACTCTTCAAGTAATCCTCCAAGCTAGAATGGGTATCATGTAAGCATAATCTCATCATAGGGATGCAACAATCAATGATCAACCATTTGGGGATGGAAGGGAGTGAATTTATAGGAATGGATAGGGAGTTAGGGATGCAAAAAAGAGGGAGGAAGGTCCACATCTCGAGGGGAATGTCCATGATGATAAGATCAAGAGATCTAAATGGGAGAGCTCAACCATATCAACAATAACTAATATCCAAATCACTGTTCTCAAAGGTTCTAGTGCACAAAGCTTCTCCTCCAATTTGGAAAAAACTGCCATAAGAGGTTGAGGGTGGGTTTTCATATCAAAACCCGCATTGGTAGTGCTAGGGTAGAACTGTGCAACCTACCATCAACATGGGCATGTAGTGGAGAAAAATGCGTTGATGCTAAAATTTAGGTTTCTAGTTAACCTTCTTCATAATGGATTCAAGGTAATTTTCCTTTGATTCTTCAGGGAGGTTTTTCTCTGTATATTATGATGGATAATTTCACAATCGTCAATGTTTTGAAACTTTGGGATATAGAATAGGAAGTGAACAGGATGTGTGGAAAAATACTGTGTAACAACCTTACACATTTTCGCGTAGCAAGAGCAATGCTAAGGCCAACCCACATTGGGAAGCCACATCACACCAATAATAAAGCCTAGAGATGGATATCACCACAGGATATTCCATCTCATGACGTCAAGGAGGCATCAACATCCCATACTATGAGTGGTACCACCTCCCATACTATCTACTCGGTTAGTTCTAGACTGATATGTGGAATTTGTACCAATACCTCTCATGGCACTAAGGCATCCCTTATTTTACACACATGTTGACAACTTAGGATTCGACGTCAACATCCTATCAAGGAAGCTACTTTTTCCCCTTGTACACCAACAAGAGTGCAAGAACTTCCTCCCATGCCACCTCAACCCACCATAACCGATATTCTGCCACCACGCAATGCTAACAACATGAAACATAATATACAATTCATTTTCTCATTTTTAGGAACCATGATTCATGTTGTCTTCTCATCATTTTTTGGTGTCGATATGTTATAAAACTAGCTCGCAAAAATATAGAAAAGATAGATCAACGACTTAAAAATCAGCCTCTTCAAGGGGGCAACCTCCTTTACATTACACAAATGAACAATTCTTGGATGATACAAATTACAAGACCTCATTTCTATATATAAGAGTCTAAGGATTCCCAATACAATCAAAGCTTACATAACAATAATATTGTAGGGGCACAACAATAACAATAATGGGCTTCCATGGGGCATAATAATAAAAACATGGGGACTATATGGGCATAATAATACAATAAGGGGGTTGCACTAATAATAATAATAAGGGGTTACACTAGTAGTATAGGGACCTAACATGCCCCTCTCCTTCAAAAAATGCTTTCCTCAATGCTTGAGTAGTTCTAGATGTTACTATATAAAATTCTCATTCTGCCATGTGGCATCTTTAGCGGGTAAGTTCTTCCACTTGATGAGATACTCTGAAATCAATCAATTTTGTAGCTATCGATTTCTTGTTTTTGTGACTGCTTCAAGTTCCAATATGATTTTTCCTTCCTCTTCAAGTTCTGGAAATATTTTTTGAACTAGGATCTTCTCACCTATAGCCTTCTTTAAGCATGAAACATGGAAAACTGGGTGCCCTCGGGAAGATGTAGGAAGCTCCAATTTGTATGCCATAGTACCAATATTTTGTAAAAGCTTGTACGAACCATAATACTTTGGTGATAATTTATTATCCTTCTTATATTTCTTGAGGTACATTTGTTTGGATGGTTGTAGTCGTAGAAATACTCAGTCACCTACATCAAAACTTATTTCATTGTGATGTTGATTTGTCTATTGTTTCATTCTATTATGTGCCAAAGTTAGGTTATCCTTTTAGAGTTTGAGAACTTGTTGTTGATGCTTGATGTGATCTTTCACTACTTGAACCTTTTTCTTCTTGATATGTCCTTTCATCTTGAGAGTTTGAGGTGTGGTAATTCCTGCCAATGCATTACAATATATGGTCAGATTCATTTCTTGATGCTCGATGTGATCTTTCACTTCTTGAACCTTTTTCTTCTTGATATTTCCTTCTATATTAAGAGTTTGAGGAGTGGTAATTCATGTTAATGCATTACAAGATATGGTTGATGTCATTTATTCTTTCTCTGGGTTTGGTTCCTGGTGTATATCCTCTTCTTTTCACATGTCTTGATCCTTTTCTTCCTTCTCTTCACAGTCAATGTAAAATAATTTCTTCTTAGCACACTTATTACCTTTAGTGTATTTGCTATCACAACTGTAACAAAGTTCATTTTCTCCTTTTTCTTCCAATTTTTGTGATGTCAACCTTTTAGGTTGTGGAAGGCTAAGAGCAACAACACTTTCATATTTATAATTTTGAGTGGTAGTATTACTTGTTGCCATAATTTTTCTTTCTAGCCTAAATGCCTTCTCCATTGAATTACGTTCCTAAAGGTGAACCTCATGTTGAATGTTATCCTTTAAATTCCCTATGAAGACATCAATCCTCGGCTTCTCTAGAATATCAAAGTTATGAAACCAACTCACAAAAAGATAGAAAGATAGATAAACGACTTAAAAATCAACCTCTTTGAGAGGGAAACCTCCTTTACATTACTAAAATGAAAAATTCTTGGATGATACAAATGACAAGACCTCCTTTCTATATAGAGGAGTCTAAGGTTCCCAATACATTCAGAGCCTACATAATAATAATATTGTAGGGGCACAACAATAACAATAGTGGGCTTCTATGGGACATAGTAATAACAACATGGAGACTATATGGGCATAATAATACAATAAGAGGGTTTCACGAATAACATTAAGTGGTTAAACTAGTAGTATAGGGACCTAACACGAGACCGCAAAATCCACCTCAACATTGGTAACACCATCGACGGTGCAGAACCATCTCATCTGCACTTTGTCAACCTCTCTTAATTCTACGACATCAACCAATGAATGATATTCTTGCTTGTTGACCAATAAAACCAGGTCTAAAACTCAACTTCAAGACATGATGCGACCCAAGTCACCACTAGGTAATTGTTTTCACTCAGATGAATATATTCTAGAAGCCATGATGGAACCTAAATATCCTTGGGATTCCATGCGCATCGTTCATTTTTTCTACCCGAGAAAACATTTGTTCCCAAGAGTGCACAAACCCATGATATTTGTGCCATTGAATCAAAATATTTCCTCCCACTAGGGAAGGCTAATTGGCTCAAAAATCCCATCCCAACAATTGATGCATTTGAGGAAGGGAACATGTCCAACATTTCACCTACCATCAAGGTGAATATTTCAAACAAACCCGAAACAATTGAAGAGATCTCCTTGGGGGAAGCATGCTCTCTAGAAGAAATAACTGCATACACATCCCTATTTCAAAAATACAGGGATATTTTTGCATTGGATTAGTTAGAGGTGTCAGGTATCAGTCCCACCATAGTGGAACATCACATTGAAATGTGGCTTGAAACCCATCCTATCTGATAGAAACAATTTTAATTGCAACCTTATAAGGCATCAACAATCAAACAAGAAATAGATAAACTTCACAAAGTTTGGTTCATCTACCCAATTTCTTACACATCTTGGGTTTCTAACCTTGTGCCCATCATGAAAAAATAGGGAACCATTAGAATTTGTACTAATTTTAGGGATCTAAGAAAAGCATTCCCTAAATATAATTACCCAACGCCATTCATCGACCAGGTTATTGATGCTTGCGCCAATCATGAGGCCTTATCCTTCATGGATGGGTTATCTGGGTACAACCAAATTTATATTTGGTATATAAATCAGTACAAAACTACATTCACAACCTCCTGGGGTACATTGACATACCAAGTTATTCCTTTCGGTCTTAAAAATGCCAGCGCCACCTTCTAGCGGGCCATGAACTACATCTTCCATGATCTAGCTCATCTCATCCTTGCATATATGGATGAACTTACGATACGTTCCAAAAAATGGGGCAACCATTTAGAGGACCTTTTCCTGGTTTTTCTAGAGATGTCGATAATATAACCTATGCTTGAACCCTCTCAAATGTGTATTATTTGTCAATGTCGGAAGACTACTGGGTTTCATAGTTTCCTAGCAAGGTATCATAGTTTACCCTCTCAAATTCCAAGCCATTAAAGAAGTACCTCCCCCCAAAACATTAAAACAATTACAAAGCTCATAGGGTAAGGGAAATTTATTACAACACGTTGCACCCGATTATGCTACTTGCGCGCAAGGTTTCCTGCACCTCCTTCATCAAGATATCCACTTCAAGTGGGATGATCAAGCTCAAAAATCATTCGATGCTTTAAAATATGCATTATCTCAAGCTCCTTTGATTATCCTCCTTGACCACAACAAAGACTATACCATATACCTATCTGCGTTAGAGGTATCCATCGCCAGGGTATTAGTCGAAGATGGACCAGACAACAAGGAAAATGTAATTTATTACGTTAGCAAGAAATTATCTGGGCCTTCATCGAGGTATGATCCAAAAGAAAAAATAACTACCTTAGCCCTCATACATTCTATACAAAATATTCGACATTATATCATCCTTCAAACCACTACTGTAATATCAACCATCAACCCCATGAGGTATCTTCTCACTCATCGTATGATGAACCACAAGTATGCTCGATGGGTTTTTATTCTACAGTAATTTGATCTACATTTTAACTCCCCTAAGAGAAAAAAAGCACTCATCCTTGCTGAGTTCATTATGGACCTCCCAACAGAGACTTGAGGTTCTCCTGTTAATGAGGCTCTTCATGATGAACATCTATTTTTATATCAACGGACGACCATGGTACAATGATATACTCCTATTTTTACGAACTCAAAATTTCAAACTTAAGCTAACTCATGATGATCGAAGGAGCATACGCTAATAGGCCTCCAACTACCTCCTATTGGGGGATACCCTCTATCAATGAGGCGTTGAAACTGTCCTACAACGATGAATCAATGAACAATAAGTTGAGCAAGATTTAAATGACTACAATAGTGGGGCTTGCAACGGCCACCTCTCAGGGATGACCACTACCCAAAAAATCCTTCACACTGGTTATTTTTGTCCCACCCTCTTCCACGATTTCATACAAGAATTCAAACGATGTGAGTGATTCCAATGGTACAGTCATAAGGCATGAGCACCACCTTCTCCCTTACATCCAGTCATAGCAACCAGCCTCTTCTATAAGTGGGGCATTGACTTCATGACTTGTAACCCCCCATAATCCAGAAATCATAAAGATATTGTGGTCATTGTGGACTATTTCACCAAATGGGAAGAAGAAATACCCACATATAATAACACCACTGAAATTGCCACACAGTTTTTCTTCAACCATGTCATAACACAGTTTGGTGTTCCCAAGGGGTTGGTTTCAGACCACGATAAACATTTTGAAAATGAAATATTTCAAGAACTATCCCAACATCTTGGGTTCTCTCACGAGTTTGCATCACCATATTACCCACAGTCCAACGGACAAGTATAAGTCATTAACAAGGTCCTTAAAACCATCTTACAATGTATGTTGAACACTCATAAACCCAATTGGCACCATATGGTGTTCTTTGCCTTGTGGACATACTGCACAATAGTCAAGGCATCCACAGGGTGTACACCCTTCCAAATAGTATATGGTGTAGAAGTAGTACTTCGCATTCAGTGTGAGATCCCCACCTTACACTCAACGATTGAGCTTTTAAAGGGTACCAAACCTTTGGAACAAAGGTTGGTACAATTGGAGCTTTTTGATGAGTGTCAACAAGAATCCCTCCAAAATAATGAAGTGCATAAGAAGAGGGTCAAAGGCTCCTTTGACCGCAACATCACCACTTGGACATTTACCGAGGGGGAGTTAGTCCTCTGCTATGATGTTGCCCAAGAAATGGTAAGACTTGGGAAGTTCAAAATCCTGTGGAAGGGCCCATGCCTCATCAAACATTTCCTCCTCAAGGGGGCATACATATTGTCAGAGCCTGATGGGACTTGTGTGAAAAATCCCTTCAATGTTCTCTACCTCAAAAAAATTTCACCCATAAAATGCTAGAATAGACATGTATGCACCATGACTTATTTGTTTTGATGATCACCTCATCATGGATTCACTCTCAACATTATTCAATCATCATGTGTCAACAGATGGATCTTCCTCCAACTTATCATCATGGGTTTGCTCACACGCATCTCGATGGTCACAAAACCTCGTTGCTGCAACTTGGGTCATATACTCTCCTAACCAGATGCCTCGTATCTTTAATGGAATTTGTATTAGGTTAGCCACAAAAAATCAAGCTAAATACGACATCATCATAGGCCACTTGAATGATGCCCACCACCTAAGTATCCATCACCTCCATGTATTCCTTGATTTCCAGCTGGTTGTATCACAGTTAAATAAGACCTTTCAAGTCCATGATGCATGCCTTTTCGTAAGTATCTGCATGCACAAAGGTTAGGTTATCTCAACATTTTGATCATATTACATTTAGACATATACCAAGGGATCAATAACACACAGCTACTCGCATAGCTAATCAAATCCCAGACTACCATGCATCACATATATATAACCATCAAGATACATAAACCATAAACATAAGATACATATCAAAATGAAGAAATACATCAAAAAATATAGACACATGTGACATATCATGATAGCCACAAAAAAATAATCTTGTATATACATCAAAAAATGTATATGAGTACAAAAATATCCACATAGTCCGCTAGCTCACAACCAGGATAAATAAGTCAAAAAATATAGGGGAGCATCCTCATAATGTTGCTTTCCCCTTGTACATACATAATCTCATCCAAAAAAAAGACCATCAAGTCTATCTAAGGATCCCATGGACCAATATCTACTTCAGGAGCCAAAATCAGACCATCTGTAGCCATATTTATATGTTACAAAACTCATTGGTGAGCTTGCTCTAGTGACATCATCATCTCTACGATGAGATTCACCAAACTTGCCCAACCATCAATCGACAAACCTCTATTCAGTTCCTCTACTCTGCCATGGGTGTCTTGGTAGCTCTGCAGCTCAGCCTGTACAACTACCAAATGTGCTTTTGTGGCCTTGGCATGCTCACACAACCACTCTGTGTACCCCCCTGTTGATGCACTACTACACTCCCCAGATGATCCCCCAATCTCTAATCGGTGCATATACGTCGATCACCAAAGCCCAACTGATAGCCTCACAACCATTGGTCTCTATGGTACAGGTGCATGCCTTGCAACACCCATATGTCTACGATCGTGGCCTACCAAGTAGGCCAATGGTCACCCCCACGACCACACATTTGCAAGTAAACAAACATGGCATCAAAATCATCATAAATAAAACATCATACCGATACATGAAAATAAATATATGTATACAAATGTGGAAAGAAAAATATACCTGCTAGTCCCTAGGCATCATTGAGAGGAAGCCCCAAATCTAGACCTCCCTAGTAGTCCACATGATGATAAGAATACTCTAAAATAATCTGATTATTGGAGTTAAACAAATACTCTATGGTGGCATTCCTTTAACACTCGTTCACATTACCCCCGGCTCGCGGCATTGCAGGTGCCCAATGATGTATACGGGGGTCCCTAGGAGGCCCCTCCGACACTACTAAGATCTGATGCAACATAATCAACCTCTCATACATAATGCTGCAGAGGACACTCGCATAACAAAAACTCCAGAGTGTACCATGCCACACCTGCATCAACTGAGACAACATCCCCCTATGCAACAACTAAGTCCAATAAAAAAATTGGCCCGCCCGTAGCTGCTAGAGGACTGCTATATGTGGCCTTGATGCTCTGTTGAGGGATGCTTATCCTAGCAACCTCAAAATAATTTCTAGCGTCACTCACTCAATGAGATCCAAAATAAGTGCAATCTTGATGTAGCCCTCCTCATATGGGTTATGCCCACACTGAGCCTCTCCCTCAGTCTTTGCTCACTGATGGATATCCACATGCCCAGTTGGTAGTGGATAGGGTAAAGCCTCCCCATGAGGTGCATACCGGGAAAAAAATAAATATCGGTATGTATCGATATTGTAAGATCCATCAAATATATAGCCATCACCTACCAGTCCACATCCCATCATCGAATTAAAAAACACATGAACCTCTCCTATGACCTCAAAAGGGGGTTCTAAAGAAATTTCATAAGGCATCATCACATCAATGACTAGCTAGAAATTGGATCACTTACCACATATGAATGGAGCCGCTCCCAGTCTCTCTCTCTCCAAATCATCCTACCATCCAGGATACCATGTATCAAATTTATATCTTCCTAGGCTATCAAAAAACAAAGAAGAAAATAAAACCCTTTTTTTCTCATAGTCACACGCCTATGAGCCTGATAGACATGATGTTGCATTCCTGTTTCCCAAAAAGGCGTGGGGACACATGTTTGTCACACCCTAAGCCATGACATCTATGGCGCCGAAGACCATGTGCATGTTTTCCAAATAGGCGCACAATCTGCACATCTTTGTTTCACACAAATGCGTGGACATCGCGTAGTCTACCGATCAAGCCACGACAACCCCTAAAGGGTTTCACCATGACATATCCCACCTCAGACGCATGGAACACACGTTTGAGGTTGAGTTTTGCATGGTGACCATGTGACTCCATAAGAGTCACTCACATGCCCAAGAAAATTGACACATAAAAGGCCATGCACGGGACCCATGTATGGCTTGTCTACCCTAAATCTACCAAAATGACAAAGAGTATGGTACAAACCCTTATCTGGTTGTTTCCATGTGCATCCTTGGTGCTCTGACGGCCCACAATAGCAAGAAACACTCCAAAACATCGCTCTGACCTCTACAACTCAATAGTGCAAATGAAGTGATATTTGGCCCCCTATTTATCACCCTTATTTCCATTTTTTGGAGCCCATTACAGAAGCCTGGGACATCCATTGACTAAACTAGATAAGACACAAGGATCCTTACCACACCATCTTTATCATGGAACTCTCTATTCCAGTAAATTCCAAAATTCATTTTTTGGCCCGTCACACACTTAGAAATTCATGTGAGGTACTCTAGTTCTTTAATTCATAGCATTCAATCAGTTGCAGATTATATGTATGTTTTAAATAGATTATTTCACTTGGGTATTGGTAGTGTATATTGAAGGTACATCACACATAATCCACTTCTACCAACACCTTATGAGGTAAATAACATAGAAGGTATTATTCGCCACTTAGCATGATAAGCTTCCTCCTAAGCTTTGCATATCGTAACATAATTTCTCCAAAATGCACCATAGGGTTCCTTATCTCAACCATTTTTATAACCATTTCACCTTGGCATATGATAAAAATCCGCATTGGTCGATAAAGCCCTCCCACTCATGGCTCACTTCATGTTTGTAGACCCCTCTTCACTATCAAAGCCATGGCCACTTACTCCGGCCTAGGAACCACTCCACTTACATGTCTTGAATTTCAACCTCATTATGCTACGCTCAGCGCACATGTACCCCATTTCCTAGGCCATCCCTCGTACTTTATGGAAGATCAAGACAGATGCATCTCCACGTCCTACATTTGGCTTATCATTTACCCACATTTGGCTTATCATTTACCCATATTGCATAGCCCATCTATATCACTTCATCCACCTCACCAACCCAACATGGAGACCAACCCATGGGGCCCTTGCCCTCAACAAAAACAACCATACCTACATACAGGTCACCATTATGATGGGGCACCGATCTTTGTGTCTGTACATCCAAATCACCCTCATATTCTTTTTTCAGGTGTAAGAATATTTTTTAGGAAAAACACTCCCACCCACATTTTTGTTATTCATGTATGTTACTCGGCGACAATTTCTAGTCACCCTTGGTTGGGGCTTGCACATCACGCACAATCATTTATCATATCCATGCCAGTCAGAACATACTCACACCCACCCTGGAAATCCTACTGACTCTAGGGCAACCCTTATTAGTGAACATGTTTTGAATGCAACCATTTTCACAAAAGCTCTAACCCTGGGCCAATTGTCCATATCCTCTCATATCGTCATCTCTCGCTATCATGCCTTATACGACTCACACTATTACAGTCTTTTTTGATTCCCCAACACATCATGCTAGATGGTTAGAACTCCTTTCTTGTTGACTTCAACATTCGTATTCCAGGATAGGGGCAGTACATTGGATACTCCCCCCTTGAGGTGATATCCTCGGGTTGCACAATGGGAATCACTATTTCCCACTGTTGTCATCAGTCCTCTTGACATTTGACACCAACACAAATTTTCATGTCAAGGTGGTGCCATACTTAGCTACTGTTGCATTACTTTCATTTAGTCAAAGACCCCCACATCACTAAGCACCTCGTTCAACAGTTCTTGCACCATAATACAATGGAGGTAGCCATAGTCGAAGACCCATGCATACTGCATCACCTCTTTCAATAATGCTTCACCTTTGTTATGCATTGGGGAACCAAATGGAATCTATTTGAATAGGAAGTGTCCTTGAGGGTGTTAGAAATTATCATCATAAACCATCAGCACGTCAACCACCATAACATTGACTAGACAATACCATTCTTTGTCTGATTGTAATATTTAAGACCAGTCATTATAATGCGCATGGGATATGCCCGCCTCGTATAGACACATTTTTTCACTCTTTAGGTTTTCACTAGAGCATGGTTACCATTTATACTCAGTCAAGGGGTTTCTCTACTCATCTCCATAGCAAGTTATCCTCTCTCTTGAAAAGTTGATCAAACTCTCCGTCAAAAAATAAAACATGATATATTTTGGTTATACGTTTCCTCCTAACCTCATACATAAAGGGGAAACTGTTAACACTAGAAAATCATACACATGTTTTCAAACTCTAGAAGACACTAAAAAGTGTCCAACTTAATGCATAGGTGAAGATTTTCTAGCTGAATACAGCATGAAGTTAAAAAAATTGAATTTATCATAAGGTCCAAAGTTTATAAAGGTAAAAAAATTGATGTTGTGTAACTATTTCTTCAATAAACACGCATGCAGGGAATATCCTTCAAAAGTTGCATGGTAGTAGAAATGGATGACTTAATGATTTAGGACCACTCCACACACATGGGGTTGATTATCTGACATGAGCTCAATCTAGTACAATCGAATTCGAGTCACCCTAAAGATATGCAACCCTCAATGGTATCATCGTTTTCTACTCATGTGTCATTATCATGCATGAACCAAGAGAGGGAATATGGATTCATTTTTTTTATATAAATAGGCAATGGAAGAGGCAAAACATGAGACATTGTTATGTTGGCCAAATTGCTATCAGAGAAAACCACCATTCCATTGTTGAATCCAAAGAAGGGAAGAGCACTAGCATGTTGCCCATATTGCTTCTAAGCAATCCATCATCATAGTGAGAAAATAGGAATCCACTATTGGAGTGTCTTAATCCTTCTTTGAGAGAGAAGAGAATCTTGGAAAGAGATTGAGAAAAAGAAACCCCCTTGTTGAGGATTTTTTAGCACCATATATCAAATAATTCTCTTCAAGTGTCTAAGATTCATCTATTGTATCCAACCTCTACTACCAACAATCAATAAAGGTAGATTTTTGCATTATTTTAATGACTTGTTTGTTCCATTGAGCATTGTTTGTGTATTCACCTCTTTGTTTAGTTTATGCTTATATATGCGTTGTTTCAACTATTTACAATGTTGTGTTTATTTAAGTCTATCCACTAACAACACCAATTCTGTCTATGATCCTTTGCATGGAACGATCAACTACTTAGGAGATGTCTTTTGGTACACCATTCCCACAAAAACACTGTCATAGATAAGAAAGAGAGATTCGTCTAGAAGAGTATCCTCTACCATGGTTTCTGTCTCAGTATGGGGAAAGTCATATAATAATTTAGCAAACACTATATATTTCTGAGATTTAGATTTATGAATTCGAAATCAAATTCCTGTAGGATAACTATCCATTTGGAATACTTGCCCCTAGAAATTTTCTCGTATTAATGTAAACCATAGAGTTACAAACAGAAATCACCATTGTTTTTCACAATAGAATGCAGTGTTGAAATCATTGGACAACTTGAACGTCTTCCAAGGCCAATTTCTCCACCTGTGCATATTTTTCTTCAGTTTTGGTAAGATTTCTTCTTAAGTAATATATGACATGCTCATCATTCAATTCATCTTATTGAATTAAAACTTGGCCAATAATGCCATTAGATGTAGCTAAATACAAAAAGTATTCTCGATGTAATTGGGAGAATGCAACAATAGTGTATGGGTCAACTCATGTTTAAGTGCATAAAAGGATTTTTGAACCACTTCATCCCAAGTAAATGAGATGCCATTTCTCAACAGTGGAGTGAACCCTTTAGTTAGCTCGGTGTAGTTTTGGATGAATCGATGTAGAAAATTTTCTTTCCCTTGCAAACTTTGGAGTTGGTGGAGATTAGAAGGAGAAGGAAATTTAAGAATAGCCTCAACCTTGATCGGATCGACACGAATGCCTTCCTTTGAAACAAGAAATCCTAGCAATCAACGAGATTGCACAGAAAATGAACATTTGTGAGGATTCAAGTGTATATTGTAGTGATGACATCTAATAAAGATAGCTCTCGAATGTGTTGGATGATCTTCCCGTCTCAACGATTGAGCTGGTAAGTCCTCTAAACAAGGTTGTACAATATGCTTGATATCATGAAACACATAAAACATAGCCCTTTGGAAAGTTACAGTGACATTCTTTAGTCTGAGTGAGAGTTTTCAATAAGAAAAATTCCCCCATGGATAGATGAATGTAGTTTTATGTTGATCAGTTGGGAGTACATTGATTTGGTTGTAGCCAAAAAATTCGTCCATGAATGAAAAAATTTTGTTTCCAGCACAATCATCAATGATTTGATCGGTATAAGGGATAGGATAGTTTTCCTTTGGATAAGAATTATTGATATCCATATAATCAACACATAATCTAATGGTTACTTATACCTTATTAATATGTACAATATTGAAAACCCAATTAGTCAAGGGAACTAGGTAGATAAAATTGCAACAACCTTTTGTGGAGGCACTGGATATAATTGTTGTCTAATAGGTTTTGCATCTGAGTAAGTATTAATCTCATGCATACCAATTCTTGGGTAAATTCCTAGCATTTCCTCATAGGACCAAGAAAAAGTGTCATGGAAATCTCGAAATGGGGCTTTATACATTTTAATTTCTTCAAGTGAGCACAAAGAATCTATGTGAATATTTTCAATTATCCTTGTTTTGACTAAGATATCAATAGAAATCATTGTAGATATGTTTCCCAAATTATTTTGAGATTTATCTTGAAAAACTAACATGGACCATTTAGTACTACCTACGATCTCAAGTGAAAACATAGTTGAAAAATCATTCTCAATTTTATCAGGGTTAGGGAGAAAAGATGAATGATGATGATACTTGTCCCATGGAATTCCATCTAAATCCATAACCTCCATAATACTTTCATCAGTCGGAAGCCTATTTTCAAAAGGACCAAGAAGTGAAATTGGTTATGACCAATGTAAAGGAGAATAATCATCATTGATCACATTCACTCAATTAATCTTAGAAGATTGTGGGTCGGAAAACAATTGAACTGTTTGAAAAGACAATTCAAAAGGGCTCAAAGGAAACTCATTTCCATAGGAGGTCAATTTATACTTTGAAGGCACTATCCACGGTTCAGAAGATTCCATAGTGCTTGATGTGATCATGTTAACCTCACAAAAATTAGAAGGAAAGTTTTGGGGAGGGAGTGCAAAGGTTCTCATCAGTCATGAGTCTTTGAGAAAACCAACACCAATATCCTCATAAAGAGTACTTGTTTTATTGACAAAAGGTATGCTACCCGTAGAGTTAGGGTCAGAAGTGCAGTAAGGCAACTGGTCTACTTTGATATTTTTCCCTTTGTGAAGAAATTGTATTATACGGAAAAGCGATGAGTCCACTACAAAGATAGCATAGGTCCAACTTCAACCAAGAAAAAGGTTATAATTGAGCTGAGCATCAACAACTTCAACTTCGATCTCGACCATTTTACCCTCTAACTCTGTGGGTAGATCATTTAGGATTCCATAAGGGCGAAAATTTCTTCCATCAAAGGCTTTCAGAGTGCTAGGTAACAGATTGATAGTTAGGGAATCTAAATATTTCAACCACGTAATAAACATGATACATGTAGAAACTCTTTCATCAACAATTATGCGTAACACTCATCTAGTTTTGACAAAAAATAGAATCTGGAATTCCAGTTGACGTGGGAGTCTAGGTATATGACTTTCAATATCAAATATAATTAGATTGGAATCCTGTGGATCAATCGCACCAATATATGACAATAATAACTTTCTTTATGATGGACATGTTTGCAACACTTATAATGTTGACATTGCTGAAAGAGACATAGTCATATCTTTAATAATATTATAGTTTTTTACAGCTCTAGCGTGTGGGTTGAAAGTTGATTTTCGAATAAGTCCTTTGGAAGGTGGTCCATTCATCATATCAAGATTTAGTTTCTCGATCTGTAATGGTTAAGAATGAGGAGGAGGAATTGAACTGGAAAGTTGGCCAAATGAACTAGTCTCGTTCCCATTATCTAGACGATCCTTAGATTCATAATCTTTTGATATTATTTCTACCATAACTTGCTGCAAAGATATTATCACGATATCTTGCGATGTGGAAGAGGAAGATGTGTTATGTGAAACCATTTTCCTTTCTTGAGAAGGAAAGTTATCCTTCAAAACAACGAGAGGTGGAGAACCTTTAATGAATTTGGTAACCTCTACCTGATGTCGGCATTCCTTCGTATAATGATCTTCATTACATATTGGGTAAGGATAATGAGGTTTCCTTTTCTCGTCAGTAGTTTCAGTTTTAATGGGTTTCTCCTTCAAAGAATGTTTTTTTGTTTGTTTTACCTTTCCCCTCATTTTTACCTCTAGATGATTGATTCTTTCCAAAATATGATTCTATGACATTAATTTTAGAAATAGCTTCTGAAGAAAGGATTTCATGGGGTGAATCTTGTATGGCCAAAGTCTGAGTACTTTTATAATTTTTCTTTTTATTCTTAGATTGTTGGCTGACATAACCTATTATACCATCAATGACATTAGATCATGTAGGTTATAGAATAAGTCTAAGCACTAGGCATGAGAAATTACCTCCTCTTCCATCATGACACCTACCTTAGAAACATCCTTAGTAATAACACGAAGAAATGACTTCGTAAATGATTTAGCTAAAATTTGATCTGGAATAGAAACTTTGACTAGCCAATGTGTACGTCTCCATTCATGTATATTATCAGAGATGTGAGTGGATTTTGATCATTTTTAGGAAGTCAATAGTTCAGTACCAGATTCATATCAGTTTGGTAGCTATAAATGGGTAAAAAATGTTGTTTCTAGAGAGTTAAAGCTATGGAAAGAAGCACGAGGTAACTCAATGTACCATTTGGTTGCCGAACTAGTTAAATTTCGTTGGAAATGGCGAAATCTACTAGAATCATTGATTAAGTAATTATTTGCACACCAAAGAGGATATTTCATCACATGATTGGATGGGTCTACTCCTTATTTTCCTTCAAACTTCGGTATGTCACTCGGTAACTTAGTGGAATTGCTGACCAAAAATGATAATAATAAATAGGATCATTCGTTAGATGGGATAAAGCTGGTAAAGCTAGGGTTGCAATGAACGATAACTTCCAGTTAGGGTCTTTTTGTAGAGTTTGATAACCGTGTGGGTTAAGTCTAACCCCTAGAGGAGGATACCCATGATATCATAGAATAGTCTTTGTGTTTGGAATTTAGTTTCCACCAAGGTAACTAGGGTGAATCATACTAGGTTGAGATTGAACAGGGACTTGATAAGCATTACCAAGGTATGGTTTACTCTGGAAAGGTTGAATTTGACCCATTTGACGCAAGTAATATTTCCCCTGTATAGGTGGAGCTTGCAAAGGTTAACCTTGAACAAATTGACTTTGAATAGGTTGACTTTGGATAAATTAACCTTGAAAATGTTGGTTTTGAAAAGTTTGGCCTTGGAAAGGTGGACCTTGAAAAAATTGACCTTGAAAAGGCGGAACTTGATAAGCTTGACCTTGAAAAAGCAGGATTTGGAAATTTTGGCCTTGAAAAGGTGTTTGCATTGTTCGTATACTAGGTTGTCTGAAAGGAATCTATGGTGTATACTAGATGGTAGGACTAGTTTGATATGAATATGCTTGAGGGATGGTCTGTGTAGTCTATGGAACATGTATTTGAGGGGTAACTTGAATGATTGTTTGTGATACTCCTGGGATAGGTGTATGGGGTTAACTTGGAACCCGATGCGGAATATGTGTTTGAATAGGTGTTTGAGGTGCACTCTGAATAGGTTTTTGAATTGGTTGTTGAGTTGGTTGTTGAACAAGTGTTTGAAGAATTCCTTTGATAGCTTGTTGAATAGTTATTTGCGGAATTCCATGAACAAGCTATTAGACAGGTAGAAAAATACTTGGAATAGGTATTTGAGGAGTAGATTTTCTAATAGGCTAAACATGTTGATAAACTAGCACTTGTTGAGCACATGGAGAAAATGGTTGAGCAAAAGTAGGGTTCCAAATAGAATTTTTCCTAGGGTAAGGAGTACCAATCAAAGGTTGAGCTACAATAGGTTCACCTGGACCAAGATGAGGTATCTGACCATAAGTTCCAGTAAAATGTTTTCCTCCAACCGTAAGATAGGATCTGACAACAGGTTTTCCTCCAAGCAGAGGATAAGGTGGTTTCCTCCCAAGTAGGTAATAGACACCAGTCGAGGTTACTTGAGGATTACCTAAGTTACCAGATACCATGTGAAAATATTGGTTTGATGTCATAGGTGC
This sequence comes from Pinus taeda, assembly GCA_000404065.3. NCBI lineage: Eukaryota > Viridiplantae > Streptophyta > Pinopsida > Pinales > Pinaceae > Pinus > Pinus taeda. Next base: position 35,677 of record APFE031479483.1, read on the forward strand.
TTAAGGCATGAATGTCATGCTCTAAACATTAGATGTAGATAAACTAGATGACCAAGTAGACGGTTGAGGACAAGGAAAAGCTCCCAAAAAATTCTCAGTAAGTGACTGGTACTCAAAAGGAACTGAAGCAAAATTGTACGATAGTGATTCTTGGGAGTTGGCAAACATAGACGAATCAGTATGTTGGCTCCCAAGAGGAATTTCTGACATGGTTCTTCTTGGTGAATAAAAAGGAATGTGTTGAGGTGGAAAAATTGGAGATAAAAAGTTGAAAGGGGTAGAATACCAAGGATCATGTCGCAAAGGATCGAAAGGAACTCTTGGAAATTGGATCAAAAGGTTCACCAGTGGTAATTGGCGTACAAGGTGATTTTTCCTCCTCATTCCTAGTAATATCTTCAATGCTAATTAAACTTGGAGGTAATCCATTCATAATTATCAACTTTGTTGAAGGTGAAGGTGGAGCAGGATTAGGATTTATAACAAGAAAAGGTGATTTAGGTTGAGAAATATCAGACTTAGGTTCTGTTGAAGCCCCGAAATTAAGGTCTACAACAAGGGGGATACCCACCCAGTCCGGTCCTTGGTTGGCAGCTCCTTTTCTGTTTGGTATAGTGGGTCCGACTGGGGATATGGGACCAGTTTACCAATTTATGTGTGTGTGTGAGAAAGATTGATATTTCTGGTCTAAAAGTTCCTAATTGATATGCTCTAATTCTAACTCTAATCTAATGATATGCAATTGTATTCTAATAAACAGAAATATCTAAGTCTACACTAACCCGAGGTGTAATCCTTATGTTATGCGATCTAAAAATATTTCAGATAACAATCGTAATAAAGATCATTCAACTGTTATGAGAAAAGAATTCAATATAGATAAACCACTTCGTATAAGAAGTTAGACGAAATAGTTGTGAAGAACATATCGCATAATAAGCTACTCATACATTAAGCATAAATAAATAGCTATCACCGTACAAAAGTGCCAAATGATAACTCAGGCATTCACGCATTAATATATAAACAAATGAACTTGAATATCACTTTAACACAGAGGCAAAAATAGTTAAGAGATAAAAGTACCATTTATAACTAGTTCTACTCATGAGCTTCAAGTGATAATGATTTATCTATTCTTCATCCAACATCCACTAAGAGTACAGAAGTGCAACATCAGTAGCAAATATTAAATGCAGATATCAATAAATCATGTTCCATTCATTCATCAAAACCTCCTCGGAGGGTGCAAAAGTGCATGTTCTGAGGACAAGTTTTTGGTAAATTTCTGGACCCTTCTCTAAATGCATGAGAAGGGTTTAAATACTACTAACTAAATCTAAAAATAACTTATTACAAAAAAATGTAGGATACGGTTTAAATGACCGTCCTTTTTCTAGGCAAAAGTAGAGAAAAATTAATACTAATATTGAATCTAAACTTAACAACTAACTATTTCTGTATCTGATCCTTGAAATCGCAAGCATTCAACATTTGCTTGAGTAGGGTCGGCTGGCTAACTTCATACTTCAACTGTCCAGTGAAAACGAAATCAACAAGAGCTAGCACCATATTTTTAGCAGAATTGATGATGCATTTGAGGGTCATACACTACCTGTGTGGTTTTACCAAATATGCCCAATAAGGATCCCAATTCAACTTAGTTAATTTTTTGATTGATTATGCCTTCTCTTGAGCCTTCTGTCTCCAGTATCTCTATAATTGTTGTACATATGTACATACCATATTTAAGATATTTCAGACAATTACTACTAATTTTAGGATTCAAGTTTTACTTTTTTACTTCTAGCATTATTTTTCCAAATTTCTGGGCTTACAGGTAACTGAGCAATTAGGGGCTTTCTATTTCAAGAAGTTTTACCTAGCGAATCGCGCATCGGAAACTGCCTCCATTTCTTAATCCAGGCTTCCTTGGTGCGATTTTCGCCTCTTGTGCACTTTCTTTTAGTGGATGTAAAGCTCAAATTTTGAGAAAACAGTAATTCCGTAAGTTTTTGACTTGGAGTTTTAAATTGTCTATTTTTTATGTCCGCGTTGTCCAGTACCCATTTAACCATATCTGTGTAGGGGAGAATTTTGGGCCTTGCCGCTATGCGGTGCAAGAATGAATAAGCTAAGTCTGCAACTGATGCCTCAGAAGACCCCTGTGAACCAGCAGTAGCCGTAACCTCCGTCACCTTGGGATTTTCTTCTTCAAGTAAATTATACATGCCTTCCCAAGTCGTGATACCAGCATCTCTGTTACAGGCGGTGTCTGTATACAAGGGTGTCATTTCTTTGTTTTTAGAGCTCAGAGATTTGCCTTTCTTCACCATGATATCCTTTGAATTGCTTTGTATAGTTCTTTGTTCTTCGTTCCTACAATTTACAAGTGAGGTGAGCGTAATGGTAAGGAAAGGTGATGGGAAAGCTTTTAAATGCTGAAGACATAAAAATTATACCACCTTACATGAACTGACTCTTTGATAAGCCCAAAACCATATTTCATTAACAACTGGCAACTAACTCATTAATTAGCATTAAAGCACATAACCAGATCTCGGTTCATGGAAAACGTTTTCTCGAATAACGAGCCAGAAAGATTCGTGATGAAGTGATTTTGCGATTTGCTTCGCAATATCACAGATCGCTGTTTTCAAGATACCATTGCGCCACCTTGTCGCAATATCGCCCTGCCACTTTATCACTTTATCGCATTATCACAGCATCGCAATATCGCAAGAACGCGGTATGTGACAATTTTGTTAATGTGATTTCTACGAGATGCGATTTTGTGACGTTTAAGATTTTTCAATGTAAGCGGTCTTTAATGCATGCGATGCGATATATAATTTTTTAACATGTAGTCTCGCATCACGATCTCGCAATCTCAGAATTCGGCTTGTAAGGGAGTATCCTATTGTTCCTTTTGCGATGCGATATTTCTTAAGGAATGATTTTAACTTACCTTATCTTGAAACTTAAGCTTTTTAGATTTTTGGAGGGTATTTTCCTAAGTTTATGATGGTAAGGTTTATTGAAAAGGAAATACAAGTACTAATTTATTTTTTTTAATTTTTTGACTAAGGGTCCCCACTTATTTAGTATTATTACTAATACTAAATAAGAAGGGGGATTGTTGCTGGCCACAACAATTGGCAACTCATTTGGAAGAACCAGTTATCTCTGCTTTTCTTTTGAATTTTCTAACTTCCAAAATAGAAAATTTCCCAGAAAATTAAACTTTATTATAGAAAGACAAAGTACATTATGCTTTTTCCGATCAATGATATTTTGTTTCTTATATTTTCAACTTTTATTATTTACTCCCTCAAGCTAGTATTTTTATTTACATCAGCCATTACTTGGTTTATAAAGATAAAAATAAAGTCTTCTTTGTAAATGAGTTTTGAATATGCTCATTTATCGTAAGTAGAGCTGCCAGTAGGCGTTCATAGCCCCGACAGGGTTACTTGTTACCCAGCAATGATCCTGTATCCTACTTAGAGAGACACACAATTTTCAAAGAGAAATCCATATCCACACTTTTTGCTTTTATTTCTTTTTTACCCTTAAAGAACAATGTCTTGGTTTGATAGCCAAGTTGTGACACAGTCATTCACTTGATTTATAACTTTACTGAACAAGCTGGCTCATGATGAGACCCCTTGTCTTTTGATTGCAACAATCTTGAGTTATTGCCCTGTTGTGGTATGCAGTATTGGCAAAGTCAGCAAGCTATAATATCTATGATCATGATAAGCCGACTCGTGATGAGACCTCTTACTCTTTAATTTAAAGTGTATCATTGGATCATTCTTTGAGCGTTGTAGTTTCCTAGGTGGGGAGGAAGTCATTTTTTCCTTAAGATAGCTCTAGACGACAATGTTAGAGTTGTTTGGAAAGATATTTTCTATAGAGAATCTTCATTTTGTTATTGATACCTTTCATTAGACTGATAAAAAACAATTTCCCATTAAAGGTTGTTTTCATCAAAATTTACAAAGTTGAAACTAGTATCATTTCTAGGCGAGAGTCTTTTACTATATCTTTCAATAATAAGGATCCGTTTTCTAAAACAAATTCTATTTATACAAGAGAAAAAACAAAATCTAAAAGAGCATTTGTGTCTTTTTCGTGAATTCCAAACGTAACCATTTACAACCGGTTTTATTATGGAAATAAAAACTAATCTACAAACTAGAAAAAAGATCTCCTATGGAAAATATTTCTTGAGGATCTGTCCGTTAACAGGTAAAGAATCTCTTTTTCCTGTTAAATCCTACAACATAAAAGTGGACGGACCTATTACTTCTATGATTTGAAAAGGGCCAAGCCACATTCGTTGATGATCCAGGTGGATATTGGTGGCCACCTGCCAAGTCCACCTAGACCCCCACCATTGTCTTTCTCAGCATTTTCAGTTTCCTTAATTGTAGCACAACTTACTATTTTTAGCACTTTTTCGGGTCCTGAACTTCCGGAGCCGTTTTTAGGCCCTAAACGACGTTTTTTGGGGAATCCGGGGGCAACATGGGTCCATGCAATGGACTAATGTTTCCCGTTGCAACAATGATAGTGCTCGAATAGATCTTTCTAATGAGCTATTGTACGCGTCAAACGGAGATCATATGCTAAAGTTACGACCCCGGGAAGTTGATGTACAAACTTACCCCCAAACGGGGCCCACAGTTTGGCGTTTCATCTCCTAGGGTTAGGTTTTGGAATGTGAAGGGTTTCTTTCATTGTTTCTCAACAATAAATAGGCCTTCGCGAGCCTCATTGTAACACAAGTTTGGAATAGTTCAGAGACATGTAGCCGCACATCTCTTCTCAGAGATAAGCTACCATCGTCCTAGCTGGTTTATTTCCAATTCTGGTTGTAAGCATATTTCAGTATTTTTCCATTAATGAAATGAAGTATTATTTCCGCTGCATCTCTTTATTTACGGTTATTGCATCTCTGTATTTATGGTTATCTCTGTAATCTATTGCATTCCTATTTAAATCCGGATCAGTGGTATCAGAGCGGTCTGCTTTTTCTCTGTTTTTCCTTGCATGTCCCCAACGAGGTCAGGATATACGGAGTTAGGGCTTGAACTGGTCGAACCTTTGCAAGACCAGCCTCGAAA
>APFE031479493.1:2162-12323 GCA_000404065.3 Pinus taeda
CTAATTACAACTCAAAGTACAACTCATCCTGATCTCCTTAATCAAGGGATAACTTCCTCAATCAAAGGGGAAATTGTTTCATGTCTTCACATAGACTTCATGTTTGATTTTATACAACTAATTAACTCAAGATGAATTAATTAATTAATTATGTTACAAATAGCTGCTAAGATCAAATTCAAATTTTAACTCTCAATTTTAGTTTAGGGACTAACTAAAATTTGAATGTATCCCGAAATGCTATTTATATCAATGCTATTTTTAGCATTTCTTGTTGCTATTTTCAACATGAATACCATGGGTGGATGTCACAATACCACGGGTCAATTCCATCGGTGAATGAATACCTTGGGTGGATTTCACAATACCATCGGAAAATACCATGGGTGAATGAATACCATGGGTGGATGTCACAATACCATGGGAAAATACCATGGGTGAATGAATACCATAGGTGGATGTCATCTACAATACCATGGGCGGATGCCACTTACAATACCATGGGTGGATGAATAACATGGGTGGATGAATACCATGGGTTGATGCCATTTTCCATTCGGATCAATGGTGTTGATTGTGGGATGTGTCGTCATGAGTGTATGGTGGTATATGCATTTGTTATACATGTCGATGTTTATATGTTGTTATGCGTGCATTGTCATGGTGAAGGTTGTTGTGCATGAGGTCATTGTATGCAATTAGGTTATCATAATGCTATCGGTATGTTATGATGCTAATGTGTTGGTTGAGGTAGAGCAAGAGATGCAGACCATCAAAGTGAAGTTGCAACACTAGACCTCGAGGCAAGAGCATGTCGTCATACATGTTTGGATGTTGGGTATGCAAGTATGTTAGTTAATGAATCATTATATGCATTAGAGTTATACACATTAGGTTGATGTACATGTCTATTGATGTTATGGTTACATACATGATAAATGCTAGTTGAATATTTTAGTCATATGCACATGTGTCAGATAGTTATGGATGATAGCAAACTGTGGTTGCATGCATTGCTATTGTTGTTAGATAACTTGATGATTATGTTATATGTTATATATTGTTGATGAAATGTATAGGTTAACTTGTTATGATTATGTCAAATGTTGTTGTTGAGTATGTTATAGGTTAACGTGTGGTTGTTATATGATAGGTATCTTGATGATTAGGTTATGTGTTGTTGATGAGCATGATATGTAACGTGTGTTGTTATACGCTAGTAACTTGATGATTAGGGTTATTGCATTTAATATCTTGATGCTATATGTATTATGTTAACCTGGATTGGCCTATGTAGATGGTTATGGTTATGATATTTAGGTATGAGTCTATTTATTTATGACATTATGTTGTACTAATCTAGACTGATCATACATATGTGATTGTTATCCATGAACAACCAATGTTTATGAGCTTATGATGTGAACATGTTAGTTAGTTACTGTTATGGATATCATGATATTATTTTTGTTTGAGTTGATGTGTTGTAAATTCATATTGTGCTAACTAGATTGATTGTGCAGACAAGATATCCTCCCCTGAGATACACTAAGGTATGAATTTGCTTATGTAGTATACTTGGTGCTTCATTGTTGATTATGTCGCCTATTTGGTGTTTGAGTGTTTGGTGTATATTATGTCACCTAGTTTATTTATCTGACATGGTATATTTATAGTTTGTTGAATGTTTGATTTATTGCATGATAAGAGTATGAGTCTATAAGATTGCATGAAGGAATGATCTTGTTTTAAGATAATTGTGCTAACACATATGTGTTCAGACAATTGATATGTACTTGAGTGTAGTAGGTGACAGTTGTAGCATTAGGTCTAATGACTATGAGTTGAATAGGGATTATGACATGATTGTTAGTCTTGGTAAAGGTTGATTTTAAATTGATAGAAATGATTGTCTTGATATTTGGAACATGTGGTTGACATGTGTGAGCAACTGCAGGAAACATGCTTGGTATTTGGGTGACAAGGTAAAAATTGATGTGTTTATATAACTAATAGTTGGGTGATGTGATAGTACATAGTAAGCCTCAATTGCAACAAAGTAAAAAGGTAAAAGAAAGGAATTGGGAAAGAATTCCTTTAGCTATGTTTGGAAACCCTAATTCCAAACGAATAAGTGCTTTGCATACAGGAAGCCTTATTAACCTTGATTTTGTCTAACCTTATCTGGATATGTGTTATGGTCATTAACATGTATTTGACAGGTATATCAGTTAGTTTCTAGTTACAGGTGGATATGTTAAGGGAATTAGAGTCCCTTGAGAGATGGAGTGGATGTGTTTAGTTGCAAGAAACGTGCTTGGAACAACAAGGTAATGTAACTAGAGTAGTGTTATGTTTACTTCTGCACTGGCAGTTATGTGTGTATGGCAGTATGATGCATAGATTTTTATGGAAAGATATTGCCATGAGATCTTGAAGAAGGCTCTGGTTGAGCTTTCCTTTGGAATCACTAGGAACCATGGGGATTAAGTCATGGTTTCTATTGGTATTCTTGTGCTTTTAGTCTTTTGTGATTTGTTGAGTTTGATTTGTGGTTTTGTTAATGTCTAGTGCAAGGCCTTGCCACTTTGTTTGTGGTGCCATATTATTGTTAGTTTTCCATGGTTTTCTTCTCGTTTTCTTTTTTCCTTGACTTTTATGTTTGGAGTCTTGGGAATTGGTTCGAAAAGCAGGAGAGTTAGTGGAGCTCAGGGATAGTTGAATCAAATCCAGTAGGTAAAGACATGGATGAAGCTCGGTGCATGACTAAGCATAGCAGAAGGTAAGCCTATGACATCTAGTTGGACTAGTAGGGTCCATTGATGTAAATGGACGATGCCAATACAATCATGAAAAAGGTAATTAGACAAGGTAAAGTCAATGGATCTGAGGTGACAGATGCCTTGGCTAAGTTGGGAATTGTGGTTCTCAATGTTGTGCATGTTGTACACAAATAAGGAAGTTCTCTTAACCTAGACCTTATGTTATAGAGTAATCATGTTATGATCATGATTATGTTGATGTTTATATATGAATACATGTATGTATGTATGTATGTCATATCTGACAGGGTCGTCATGGATCATGGTGGTTTATTGCTAATGTTTATATGTATATATGTGCATATGCATATCGTTGTTTGACAAGACCATGATTGTTTTATGCTAATGCTTATGTATATGTATGTATGTATCCATGTAACTATGTTATTATCTGACAGGGTCACCAAGGGATCATTCTTGTGGAGGAATGGTTTCTTACATAGGTGAAAGAGATGGAGACGCTCCTAGATTATGAGGAATCAAGTGGGAATAGCAGTCATGACAAATATATGAGGTTAGTATCATGAGGATATGCATTGATACTGTATGCTTGTATTATGCCTATGTTTATGTTATGACAAGTGACACTGAAGGATACATCAACAGAAGGAAAACAATGTGCTTGCAGCATGCTAGGATAAGCATGGATGGCAAAGAAACACTGGAAGCAAGGTTGCTTGATAGAGATAATATGGTTTTGGATGCATGGTACTACCATTATTCATATGTTGTATATGTTGTACATGTTACATTTTTATGTTGGGTGCATGTGGTGTTGTGTATATATAGTGTGTGTACATGTTTTTTATACAATGATTATGTACAAGGTGGTACATATAGTGTTGTGTGCATATTGCATATGCAGTGATGGGTATAGATGGCGTTGTGTGCATGTTGGATATGTAGTGTTGTGTACATTGGTGCTATGTACATACGATGTTGTGTGCGTGAATGTACAAGTGGTGTTGTGAGCATGTGGTGTCGTGTGTATGTTGTACATGTGGTGTTGTGTACATGTTGTGCATGTGATGTTGTGTACATGTGGTGTCGTGTACATGGCGTGCATGTGGTACTGTGTACATGTGGCGCTGCATACATGTTGTGCAAATGGCGTAGTGTACAATGGTATTATGTACATGTTGTACATATGGTACTAGTGTACGTGTTGTATTATGTGCATGTCATACATGTTGTGTTGTGTACATTCATTATTATGTATGTTCATGGTGTATTCATAGTATCATGACATGTTTATTAGTTATGGTGTACTCTGTGTACATATATGTATCATGTGGTGGTGTACACCTGATGTAAGATTATGTATTGTGTTGTGTTGTACACTGGGTATAGGTGTATGTGTTGTATGTCAAATAAGTGCATGTATTGCATGGTGTTTCATGTTGTGTGTGGCTATATGTGTGTGATGCACACTAGGTGTATGTGCACATGGTGAGGATAAGGCATTGGGTGTTTGTCTGGTGTGGCAACTGATCCAAAGTGTGCACGGAATAAGGACAAAGGCAGAAGCTAAGGATTGATTAAAGGATAAGTATCAGTATTTTACTTTAGTTTTATTATGCATGTGAGTTACGATTCTGGTCCATGATGATTAGATGTGATTTATGATTTTGGTCTATGTTGATTATGTGATCTATGATTCTGATTTATGATGATTGCATGTGATCCATGATTTTGATCTATGATGGTTGTGTTTTGAGCTAACCTGATGTGATATTTTTATACATGTTGATTTGATCAAAGATGCTAGTTTGACTTGTGGTGACAAGAAGTAAAAATGATTGCAAGTGTACCTTATTGATGAGCTACCAATGAGGTATGATTTGAATTTTTTTCAATTTATTTTGAATCTAATGGAAATTATGTGCTTGGAATAGGAATGCATGAACATGCCCGATTGAGTGGCCGAAATTAACTGCAAGAACTTGCAACAACAAAAGGAATTGGAAAATGTAACAATATGATGGTAAAGAACTTCAGGAGCAGGGCCATTGTGGGACACTGGTACCTAATAATGTCCAATGATTTCCATGAGCGTGTTATGTGTATGATGGTTTTGAGGCAGGTATATGCCTTGGTTTCTATATATTCCGGTGCGAGGAAGCCTTGCCAAGGGATGGAATGCCCGAGATGGGAGTGTCAGCAGAACTTGGAAGGTGAGGGACTACATGAGAGGGGTTGACCGTATTTCCCGAGGGACTATATAACAGAGAAGGAAGACTGGGGATGGAATTTTTTTTGTCACTAGCATTTCAAGATGGAATCAGATGCGCATTGGGAGTGCCCCATGGAACAATGAGTCAATAACTGTTCACTGAGAGGACAAGTGGTGTGGGATTATAACGTTGGACATTGGATGCAGCTTTGACTGTGATAGCGGATTCTGGACTTCTTGGGAAGGAGGTGAATCCTAGTATTACTTTGAGGGTTGAGGTGTGATACTATGGGTTCCCTTGTTGATTGATATAGGAATCATATAATTTTATTTTCTGGTTTAGAAAATGTGCATATTTGTATCTATGGCTATTGTAAATACTATAATGAGCTATGTTATAAAGCTCAAGTATGCGGTATCTTGTCATGTTGTCATGATGTTTTTCTTTTGAGAAAGTCTTTCATTGCAAATACTACAATGAGCTAAGTTATAAAGCTCCATGGGAAGTATGTTTATTTTTCAGCATTTTGTTGAGGTCTTGGTGTGGTTGAACATCAAGGATGGTGTTCCCCAAGGGGGAGGATTCTATAACAGCCCTGGTGAAAAATCCATGTAATAAAAGTTAATAAGGGAAAAATAAGACCATGGGTAAGGGACACGTATTCCAAGATGAATGTTGGGGAGGACATCCTAGTGTGGGTGTTCATTTTGGCTTATTATGGCTAAGAAAAATTGGCAAAGGAAAAGGCATTAAAAGGAAAAAAGGAATTTTCAGCACATTTATTTATGAAAATAAAGGAAATTAGGAGAAAAGTAAGGTGAAAGGTCGTAGGTTGCATGTGAGGAGTAAATTGAAGGAAAATAATGGAAAATGAAGAAAATAGAGGCTTCATTGATAAAAAGGCTTATGAGGATCAGTTGGCAATCTTGGTCAATGTAAGATCTTGGCTCAATTTTTTGCTCGGGTTTTGGAGCAAGGAAAGGAAAAGCAAGCAAGGAAGGAAAGGAAGGAAAGAAAGGATCAACGAAGAAGAGTAGGATAAAGTAGAAATTCCCACCTGTAGATCACCTGATAATGCAATATACTAAAGCAAAATACTTGATCTACTTCTACAACCAATTATGCGGAAGCTTAATCGAATATGAGCAAGATCAATTGAACACATATAACTGATAAGAAGAAATCAATCACACATAACACAGAAGAAATAACCAGGGGAAAGTGTCAGCCTAAAACCCCAACTCTGTATTATCATACAAGTGGAAATATAGTCAGGATTACACAAAGCCTTAGCTCGGAAGCTATCCAGCTCTCAATACAATCCCTCTGCTACTCATAGATAGTCAAAGGGCTCTCTCAAACCTTCTCCTCTACCCTCCAAGCCTCCTATTTCTTTGCGCAATTTTCCTTGGGGTCCAGTGCAGCCACTTGTGTGAATTGGACTCTTCACACACTCACTAACCTCTGATCTAACTGCGCAATCCTGAAGGAGATAAATCCTTCTCCATGGATGAGCTTCCTTTATAGGAAAAATCCATCCAACTGATAGTACATTGTTCTTCCTCTGATCTCAACTGGGTCTCTATCTGAACTAACATGCATGAGTTATTCATGAGAGAATATTTAGTTATCTGAAGTGCAACAGTTATATGCAAGCATGCATTAAATAATTGAACTCACATTAATTTAAACAAACTATTTAAATCAATCTAACTAGACTTGACTCAGTTAACTGAGCCAACTAATTACAACTCAAAGTAGAACTCATCCTTATCTCTTTAACTGATGAATAAATTCCTCAATTAATGGAGAAACTATTGCATGTCCTCACATAGACTTCATGTTTGATTTTTCACAACTAATTAACTCATAGTGAATTAATTAATTTATTTTCAAACAACTATTAAGTTCAAATTCGAATTTTACTTCCTATTTTAGTCCAGGGACTGACTAAAATCGGAATCCATCCTGAACTGCTAAAAATAACAATGCTATTTTTAACACTTCCATTTTTAATTCCCTATTGCTCAATACAACACTGGTACCCAAACTGCTATTTATAGCAGTGCTATTTTTAGCATTTCTTGTTGCCATTTTCAACACTCCCTCTCAACAAGAAAGGCATTCAACTCGAACCCGATCATGTACCTTTGGAATGTTCTGCATGCAACACTTCTACCAAGTGTAGTTGCTCCAACAACTCTAGAAACAAAAAAAAAAAAAAAACTCCCAACTGACCTCTCTGTTAGGATAAAAACATACTCTGATGTTGAAGCTCTACCCACTGTTGACAAGTGCTCCCTCTCTGACCTCTAAGTTGCTGCAACACTCCATGCATCTCACACTGTTGCACACCTTTATGTGCCATCCTGCACTGGTGCAACACTCTTGTGCCTCTCGCATTGTTACAGCTTGCTAGCTCTACATTGTCTTTGGACTCTTGCACTGTAGCACTCTCTGCCACTTCATCCGCATTTGTCTCTACCCACTCATCTAGTCCTGCTACTCCTCGTCAGGGCTCCTGTAGCAAAGTCAAATCAAAGAGGTTGGGTACTTCAAGGATCCTGCCCCTATTCCAGCCTTCTTGGGATGATCACTCCACATTGCCCCACCTCCTACCTGGAGGTATAGATGCATGTGATCCCTCTACCCACCTGGCTCGAAATTTCCCCCTACTGGAGGTCTTCGCATGAGTAGATGTATCTACTCGATCTCCTCTCAACTTCTCTAGTTGTGGTTGCTCCACAACCTCCTGAAGCTGCTTCACTAATCGTAGCTCCTCCACAATCGTCTGAGACTTATTCTGGCACTACATGTTGAGAGGTAATGTACTCTCCCTCTCAACCACCAAGTCTCCATCAGTTGCCTTGCTCCTCAAGGCTTTGCATGCATCTTGAACCTCAAGAGCATATAGGTTCTTTACCCGTGAACCGATCTGCTTCACCTATCTAGTGGTGATGTGTCTAAGGAAAACCTTTCCCTTACTGAACACTACATCATAGCCTATGTCTTCTAGCATCGCGATCGACACCAAATTTCTCTTCAATCCTGGTACATACTTTACATAGGTCAAGGTAATGCAAGCTCCATGCTCCCTCTGAGAAACAGCTGTGCCTACACTTGAGACACTATACTTTTCATCATTACCCATCACTATGAGTATCTGGAGATCTTTCTCCTCCAAAGTACCGAATAAACTCTTGTCGTCGATCATGTGGAAAGAAGCTCCACTGTCAAAAAACCAACCACTTCCCACCATGGATGAAACCATGCATGCGAATAGTGTGAAATCCAATTTGAAATGTGAGGCTAGTGCCTCACCTTCTGATCCTTCCACAGATCCCTTCTTGGATTTCCTCAGTGGACAATTTGTAGCAAAATGGCCCACCTCATGACAACGAAAGCATCGCACTTTCAATTTGTCAAACTTCTTCCCACCTTGGGAAGAACTGGATTGGGAAAGAGAATCCTTCTCCTTCCCCTTCTTTGCCTTACTTGCTAAGGTGCAATTTTCTTCATCCTCCATGGATGAATAACCATCTTTGGTGCTTCTTCTTATATCTGCCTGCATCATATCTGACCAAATTCATTCCCAATATTGCAGTTTCTCTCTTCCATTAACCGAGTCTTGGTAGCTATGCCAGCTCTTAGGAAGACTGAGGAGTGCAAGACTCACCATGTCATCATCAACGGTCGCAATCCCTACACTTCCAAGCTCATCCCTACATGTGGTGAGCTTGTTTAGATACATAGAGATCATGTCGACCTTTTCACACTTAATCATCTGAAGCTTGTCTTTCAGCACCAACTTCCTCTAATCGCTGCTATTCTGATATAGATCTTTCAATGTTTTCCACATTGAAAATAGTGTCTTCTTCCAATGGAGACTCCAAACTATATGGTCTCGAACTCCCTCTAGAAGGATTCTCCTTGCTCTAGCCACACATTTCTTCCATTCCACCAATTGAGTAGCATCGGTCGGCTTGGGGACTTCTTGATCAATGAAGTCCTTTAGACCATTATCCTCTAATACTGCTTCCATGCGATCCTTCTAGGCTATATAATTCAAGCTGCCATCAAGGGCATACTCGAGTCTTAAACCACTGAACGCCATAGGTGAAATAGAGATGTGATAAGAACTCGATTTCTATATTCAGGAATCACAAACTTCGAATTTATCCCTTATTTTATGATGTTCTTCCTTGATCACCTTTGCTCTGATACCATGTAGAAATTACCACCTGTAGATCACCTAATAATGCAATATACTAAAGCAAAATACTTGATCTACTTCTACAACCAATTATGTAGAATCTTAATCGAACATGAGCAAGATCAATTGAACACATATAACTGATAAGAAGAAATCAATCACACATAACACAGAAGAAATAACCAGAGGAAAGCCTCAGCCTAAAACCCCAACTTTGTATTATCATACAAGTGAAAATATAGTCCGGATTACACAAATCGTTAGCTCAGAAGCTATCCAGCTCTCAATACAATCCCTCTGCTACTCATAGACAATTAAAGGCCTCTCTCAAACCTTCCCCTCTACCCTCCAAGCCTCCTATTTCTTTGCACAATTTTCCTTGGGGTCTAGTGCAGCCACTTGTGTGAATTGGCCTCTTCACACACTCACTAACCTCTAATCTAACTGCGCAATCCTGAAGGAGATAAGTCCTTCTCCATGGATGAGCTTCCTTTATAGGAAAAATCCATCCAACTGATAGTACATTTTCCCTCCTCTGATCTCAACTGGGTCTCTGTGTAAACTGACATGCATGAGTTATTCATGAGAGAATATTCAGTTATCTGAAGTGCAATAGTTATATGCAAGCATGCATTAATTCGCTGAACTCACATTAATTTAAATAAACTATTTAAATCAATATAACTGGACTTGACTCAGTTAACTGAGCCAACTAGTTACAACTCAAATTAGAACTCACCCTTATCTCTTTAATTGATGGATAAATTCCTCAATTAATGGAGAAACTGTTGCATGTCCTCACATAGACTTCATGTTTGATTTTTCACAACTAATTAACTCATGGTGAATTAATTAATTTATTTTCAAACAACTGTTAAGTGTTGAGATTGCAACAAGATGATGGAGCTTAGTGAAAAGAGTCGCCTTCACTAAGTGGGCCCGCAGGCTATTT
>APFE031479493.1:17135-34808 GCA_000404065.3 Pinus taeda
TAAGTGGGCCCGCAGGCTATTTTTGGCGCAAGTCTATTTTTAGACATATGGATCATGTCTATTGATTGCAGGTTGCTGTTTATGGATGATTGATCAAGTTGAGAAAATAGATGGACTTCTATTTTTGATGAAAGTGTGAGTGATCACAGTGTGAGTGATCAAGTCTATTTTTAGACTGGCTGTCAAAATAGAAAAGTCAAATATTATTATCTCACAATAATATTTGGACTATAAACTTAATCTTATTCTCTTGGAGCACTTCAGTTCGAGCTACGGATGTGGCACATGCAATTGCATGAAAGAAATACGTGGTTCTTATGGGTTAGTTGAATATTTGCATGCATGACTTCAGTTAGAACTCAAGTGAGTTGAGTTTAGTGGACTGGAGGTGCAGTTGATGGAGTTGTGTTCAGTTTAGCTTTGTTAAACTGGTTGTATTTAGTCTAACTGGCGAATAGACTAGAGATGAGTTGGGTGAATTAGTTATTAATTAATTCACAAGTTATTAACTCATAATACAACTAATGAATACATCAGTTAACTCAGTTGCATGTCAGTGCATGTTCAGTTCAGCAGGGACAGGTGTTAGAGAATCAGATTGCTATCAGTTGTGACTATAGTTGTGCACCAGATCTTGCACAAATCAGGGGATTGAGTATGCCAATGAGTTTGCCCACATTGTAGCTTGTTCTCACGTGATTTAGCCAAGGAAAGACGTGGCTTCCTTGGAATTATCACCGGTTCTTGTGCAGGTATTGAGCAGCGGAGGCAGGCAAGCAGCGTAAGAGATTTGAGCCAGTGATTGATTCAGATCTGAGCTGTATTGTGTGTAACAGGTGGAGCTGGTACTGGATTGCTTGTGATAAGCATTATACTGTGTAATGTTACATGACTCAATCATTAATATACAGATAGTTGGGGTTTTTAGCGAGATGCTTTCCCCGGGATACATACTGTGTTAATGTGTGAATGCTCTTGATGTTTTATTGTTATTGATGCTGCTATATTGATGATCAACGTAGAGGAGCTTATGTATTGTGTATGTTTTCCGCAATAGTACATGATCAGGATAATCTCTGTTGAATATGTGTTAAATTATTCAAAATTTCTACATTAAGTTCATTTTCGAATTTTACTTCCTATTTTAATCCAGGGACTGACTAAAGTTGGAATCCATCTTGAACTGCTAAAAATAGCAATATTATTTTTAACACTTCCATTTTTCATTCCCTGTTGCTCAATCCAACACTGGTACCCAAACTGCTATTTATAGCAGGGCTATTTTTAGAACTTCTATTTTTAGCATTTCTTGTTACCATTTTCAACAACAACTTCAGTAGGAGGACTTGCAAGTAACATATTGCATGTGTGATTTTCTAGTTGGCTATGACATACATGGATTTGCATGTTGGTGTATGGTTCCCTTGTTGTAAGTGGTATTGTTTTGCCAGGTTATGATAATGGTTTTCAACCTAGCCTTGCCTTTTTTCAGATGCCATGGTGTTGCGATGTTTATTCCGATTTTGAGCTTGGATTTGTCGGATGGATTTCGAAATCCGGGACGAAGGTGGTCTCAAGGTTCATTCCCAAAGGCCTAGGAATCCCTTGATTGGTTTTGGCGGGATACACAGGTAAAGCCCGAGGGAGGAGTATTGGTTTAGGGCCTAGTGATCCAAGTTTGCATTGTGGTAAATTCCGAGAGAATGGTCTCGGTTTAGGGCCTAGTGATCCAGGATTGGATTACGATAAACCCTGAGAGACAAGGAGACGAAAAATCCTCAAGGATAGTGATGGATTCCAGATGGAATTCCAAGTTCGGTCTGGTTTTCATCATAGCATTGGTTTTGGTGTGATCACGTTTTGATGAGGGTGGAGGTGGTTTAACCTATGGATTCCCTTGGATTTTTTTGGATTGGTTTTCTCTAACATTCCACATTCATGCTTGGAATATGGCACTGGGGTGACTAGATGAATGAAATATTTGGTTCAACCATATCTACAGTCGGGTGGTATGTGCAAGTCCCGAACCTAGTCTAATTTTCCTATGATTAATGAGAGCTAATTTCTCTTACTTTTGCACTTGTTTATATGTGGATTTAATGGTTGTCATATCTCTGATATTTACATGGTTTTATGTTGGTTATAAGCATGGTTAATTTACTGGTTCATGTCATGGTTATTTCATGTATTTACTTATGAATGTTAATATGATGGATGCAAGACCTAATTGATGTTATAACAATAGAAGGTGGTGATCCTTCTTGTCATGTTTCATAAGTGTTTTCAGTGATTCATTCTTTGTATTGTATCTTAGACCAATAGGTTGCATTGATGCCAAGTGTTTTCCAAAATGTCAGTTCCAATTGGGGATGGTCAGGCTTAATCTTGAGGTTTTTTTCTGGTTTATTAGCTTTTTCATCATGTCTTTGATGAATTCTAGAATTTATAACAAGTTATGGGTAGTGGCCAGAATTCTAGACTACAAAAGTGCCATGAATTTCGCGGACAGTGGAACAAGTCTAATGGGAATAGTCCTTGGACGTTGGCATGCAAGTATGTGAGAACGTCCAGAGGTCCCTACATGCTGTCATGCCCATAGCATGAGAGCATCCAAAGGTTAAGATTCATAAAAGGTTAGTGGGACCTAGGGGCAGGATGTTTGAGTGACTAAGATGTCTCTTGGGGTTGTTGTTTCTGATGTGTAAGGTTGGGTTGTTGTGTTTCCGTCGATTCAATTTCCTTAAGGTCACCAAGGAGGTTGAATCCCCTATAGTGGCCTCTCCTGTCGCATGTTTACCCCGGTTGGCTGGTTACTTGGGTAAATGTGGGAGGAGGGGGTATTACACTTCCTTTGATAAGTTATAGAAAATAGACTTTTTGTTATTTTTTTTTATCAGTTAAATTTTGTTATTGCAGGGCTAACCATGTACAAATTTTTGCTTTGTGAATAAGACTTTATTGCCTCAAGATCTATCTAGTTACCTTTTTCTATCGTTTTTGGGCATACACTGCTTTGTCCATATGTGCACTTCTCATTTTGTCAGTAGCTCCTGTAAAAAAAATTGTGATAGTAATCTAATGCTATAGATGTTGATTTCCATTTGTGAGGTTTGTCGGGTCTTATTAGGAACTTGATGTAAGTGCACTCCTTTTCATAATTCAAAGGACAATTTCTCTTCTCTAGAAAAAAATTAATGTAAATTATAATTACCAATTAAATATGAATACATTGATAAGTGTGCAAATGTTATTCATTAATTTTCAAATATCACAATACCAAATGCAATTATATCTATTTTATTTTACATATTAAGACATGAAAATAGTTGTAACAAGTCTACCTTATTTTCTTTACCTTAACCATTATTTACCAAAACATATGTTTTATTTATTTATTTTATTTATTTATTTTTATTTTTTATTTTTTTTAATGGGGAATTAATACATGGTTTTAGCATGCGCGAATTTCTTTTAGAATTGCCACTTGGTTATACCACTTGTATTAGGCAATTGTGCACCTTCGAAAATTTCAATTACCAATGCATTAATATTACCATTCAACATCTTAGCTTAAAAGATTTCAGTAATAAAGTTAATAACTAATATTTACACCACTCCCAAGGATGTACACCCGACTTACTTAATCCCTTATCTCACCGTACGCGCATTTGGAAATATCTTATGATCTTGGACACACAGAGTTCAACAGACCATGCGATAGACCTCCACTAATCTGATGATCAACAATCAGGGTGGGTTGGTTGAGGTAACCAATTCCTCCATCTGGCTCCGAAGACGAGATTCATTCAATCATTTTGCTACAGCGTTAGGCGCTCGACAACCTACAAGTTTGGTTTCCATGGAAAAGGAGGTTTTTCGTTTGTTGGAGTCTATCTCGTTTGTAGGTATACCGAGAATGTTGTTTGTTGTGTATTTCAAAGAGATTAGGCTCCATGTTATTTTCTTCATTGACAGTTATATTTATATAGGAGCCCTAATTTGTTACATTGTCGATGCAGGTGGTTCCTATAGACTTCGGCCTTGCATCCACAAGTGAAGAAAAGACTATGGTTAGGATCCTTCCTCAGGGAATTGTTGGAAACTATTTTCTCTGGAAGCAATCTCGACTCCTTTGCAAGAGAAAAAAAAAAGGATAAACGCTTATAATATTTAATTACATAGTATTGTTTTCACTAACTTAGGTGTGCATTGTGACCCCAAAGCCACTCTACAGGTACTATATTGTTACAGGCTTGTTTTTTTTCTTTTTTTTCCTTAACAGTCTCCACTGGAATTTCTCTAACTCGACTCTTAAATCTAATGGCAAGTTAAATATTGCCTAGAAACTCCCTTTCTCAATAGTTCGAAACTCTACAGTGGCATCCACTTATGGTTTTCTCTTTTATCTTCCAGGTTGGTTACACTAGTCACTAAGGGTTTTTCTTCGCTTCCAGAAAACTCAAGGTCACCTTTTGAATTTCCAGAGATGATTGAGTAGGGTTAATCTATGGTCGGTTGTGTTAACATTTCACTTGTTAATATTGTTATTCTTCTAGCTTGTGGTTATAACACAATAATTGTATGAACTGAGACCCGAATAGGTGATTTGGATTCATTTTACTCACATTGCTGGAATAAGCAATCTTGTTTGCAATGTCTGTTAAGAAATACAAATTAATCTATGTTTCCCCTTCTCTAGGATTTATATGGTAACTTTTCGTGTTTAACCCCAACTTGTTCTTATGGGTTTAAATTGTTGCATGCATTAAAGTTTTCTCATGCATCTGAACACTAGAGTTGATTCTTGAATTGTTGAGAATTTAATCTAATTATGTTCAACTATTTGAATGTATAAAGTTTCTTAGTTATCAAACCACTATCGTGAATTTTACATAAAGCACCATTGATATTCATGGAACTTAGTGGGTAAGTTTACCTATGCATCTGTAATAGTTTTGAACTCCATTTATGAGAATTTCTAGCAACTGTCATGTATTTTCTCATATCCACATACTATCATTATCTCCTGTCACTTTGTTATTATACAACCATTGACTTGGTAATAGATTCTCATTAACATGTTGTACTCAAAATATGATTTGCCCCCGCTTCTAGTAGGTGTTAAATTGAGGCATTCATTGCTTCTCATCCCTGTGCCGAGGGTTTGTGATAGTAATTACTTACTTTTATCTCTCACTGACCAGGGCTCTACTCCAAGTTCCAGTTATGATACATGTATATTTTATTAGTATTATTAGTATTATTTTATTAATATTCCAGTTATGATACTTATATATTATATTAGTTTATACTTTCCCTTAGTTTATATACAGACCCATTTTTTTAATAGGATGTTTTACCGTTTCCTATGATGGTATAGCTTTGGTGTGTTTTCCTGCATAATTTTTCTCTTTTGTATAGTGTAATGCTTAAAATTACACTTGTGCCTATGTATCATCCCCTAGCTGGAGTCTTGTGATTTTGCCTAATGATTTAATGAATTTTCAATCATTTTACTTAATAATCAAACTTTGCAATGAATATAACACATTCTTATAATTTATATGTTGTTGTTCAAATCCATTTAATCAAGCCATTGTCAAAAAATATATCATTCATAGTAATTAAAGAGACCTTTGTCATTCCACATAAGTGCAGTATATTAATTTATAGAAAACATTTATCCTTGAAGGAAAAATTCAACAACATACAAGGTACTTATATGTTCCTTCTTTGTTTATCTCAGTCATCCAGAAAATCACCAGGGAAATGAGTGTTCCACCCAACCATCGAGAATGGCAATCATGTCCATTTCTTCCCCCGAGCCACTTTATTCCCAGAACATTTATTTAACAAAGACCACTCAGGTCTATTCAGGGCATCAAGACCTTGCCAATCCAGCCCAAGAACTTAGACTTACAACTTGTCTTAAGGATTCCACTAGCCACCCACCAGCTCAAGGATACCCTAAATGACAATGTTTTTCCAACCTTCAACAACATCATGTTTTAGGTTCTGAAGCTTGAATCTTATACTCCTTTCTTGGACCTCCAGGTACCAAGACTCCAAGGTTGCCTAAGGTTTTCTACCCTCTTACCCTCTTAGCTCCCTTGTCCCAACTAAGATTATTTATCTCTAGGGATAGGAATAATTGTCTTCTAATTGTTTGGTAACTGGAACTCTCATTCAACACTCTTTCCTGTAGTTTTATGTCTAACCATAGTTAATATTATTTATAAAATTAAAACAACATTTATCATTTATGTCTCACCTTTCACATGACCGATGGTTTTACCAAGACGTTTGCGATAAAACATAATATTTACAACTTTATTCAAGGGGTGTTATATCTTCCCCCCCTCGAGCGAAACACCATCCCCGATGTTTTCTTTGTCCTCATAATAGGTTGGAATATTCCTTATTCCTATAATCTTCACCTTCCTAGATAACCTCCTGGCTGAAGTGCTTATGCTACACTTAACTTGGGTAACTACTTACTTTGGTAGTATAATCTCTCTAATTGAGAATGCATAGAGGTTCAACCAAGATTACTTTGTCTGGTTTTTCCTACATTCACAATCATGATAGCCATCAGTTTCCATTAATATTCATCTAAAAACGTATATACATTGTTTTAATTACAAACAACATCAATTGTTATTTGCATTCCCAACATAGGTCATTTGTATGCATTACAACCCAGCAAGGGTGGGTGACTTACATTCATTTTTTTTTGTAATTAAATTACTTACCCCATTTCTATGTCAATCAACAAAGGCCCCACAATGTGGTTCTAGTATAAGCTTCGAAGCACATAGGTGTTATTCCTATCTGCACTATTTTCTTAACAATAATAATATACTCAGAAACCATTTACCATTCTTGTCTTTTATGGGAAACTACAACCAATGCCTTTTGTACTAAATAGCACTACCATAATTTTATCATAATCCAAATGATAACCATTTTGGAGTGGAGTTTAAGATAACTTCCTTTCCTTTCCATTTTCAAGATGGCCTTATTGGTGTCTACTTTCCTAACTAAACTTAGTTATGCTCCTTTAAGGTTGCTTTGCGATTTTTCTTTAGTGCCAACCAAAGGTTCATCTGGCAGATTTTTTATTTATTTTTTTATTTGTATTTTGGTCCCATTTCAATCCTATATTACAGGTTATTGTTGTAAGTTATACTCAATTTTTCTTTCATATACAGTCATGGGATTTCCCCCTTTTATGCATGTATACATATTGTTGTCTCATACGCACCATGTTACTATAATGTGGTTCTTTCCTTATAAATAAGAATACATTACATCATTCAACAATGAATTAATTTAATACATTGTACATATTAGTAAACAATAATTATATTCTAACCTGAGAATAATTGATTGTAAACATACTCGTTATCCTGACAAGGAAGGGTTCCTTACCTTTTTTCATGACAACTTGCAACCAATGATCTGTTCCTTAGGCACCATCATAATTTCATGATATCAAACATGCCATAACAAATATTACCAAGTTTGGGACAACTATTATTACATTGTCTCTTACTCAATGGAATCCATATATATTCACATCTATTATTTGCGAACTATTTTCAAGGTTTTATGATTCAATTGGTTGCCTTAAGTTATTATTTTTCTTCTAATTTCTTCAGTGGTCCACCAAGGTTAAAGGCACAAGGAAATATTCAAAAGAATATACTATGGCTACACAAGGCATAAGGAAAGAAAATTCATCACTGAATCTTTACAACCACACTTTTCTGGCATGCCTCATTTTTTTTATTTTTTTTTTTAAGTAGTTGTGGTTTCCACAACTCTCTTCATTGTGTTTGCACCTCTCTCTATTTTGAAAATCATCGTTTAAGGTTTCAGTAGGTTACAGTTCCTCTATTTGTTTAAATGTAATCAACTGGGGTCATTTCCCTTACATCTTGATGTGTGTCAGTTGGCTCAACACGTCATATTAATGTGACTGTTTTGACATAATGTTTTTTGTAAATGTTGATTCTAAACAACCATTCAATGGAAATTCCATCTATATCTTATAAAAGTCATATTGAAGTACTTGAAGTACTATTTGGACTACCACTAACTGGTGGTATGTTGTACTTTCCATGTCAACACATTAGGTTACACTACCAACATTCTTTTATCACAGCTTGAGCTTTACTCAAAAATAGGCATTATATTTCTTTGATTACTTCGCTCGGCTGCCTACTAATTCTAATCCAATTTACTTGTACTCACTATTCATACTTGAAATCGTGTTAAGACAATAGACTCCTTAAAGTATTAAATAAATTCATTCGTTGTCATGCATACCTAACAAACATATTTTGTAAAAGTGTCAGACCTGCAAGGAACAAGTTAAGAGTTTCCCTCTTAGGTTTTCCGATTGTATCCTTTGCCTTATCATATATTTGTATCTATATGTATCTATATATTTATATTCCTCGCAATTTTGTGAGGCTACCCATCGAATTTAGTGTGTATTGATATCTCTTCAATTCTATTGTACCATCTTAATTCAAGACTTACAAATAACACTCTTTTCAAATACAATTAATTTTTCTTGTCATTATGATTTCCATCAAACTTTTTTTTTTTTCCATGATTTGATGTTACAAATATGCAACTCACAACAACCTTGAATCCCCTCCTACACACCTTAGGTTCCGGAAATTCAAGAGTTAACTAGATACTTTTGCATAATATAAATTTTAATGCATTCCTTCCTAGCATATTCCATATTCTTCAAAATTGGCTTGGTTCTCGCTTACATTATATTGATTTTGATATAAGGAAAATTCCTTTCTGAGTATCCACAACATTGTTTTAAAACGTTTTAATCTTTATTTAATGTCTTGGAGTGACCAAGGTTGTGATACTTCCAACTTAGAGTCTCAATTTTGTTTTCTTTCTCCATTATTCCCAAGGCTTAATATTTTTTCATCACAAGCTATTATAATTGCTTCATCACAACTTACCTCCATTTATTGATTTCGAAGAAGGAATTTCATCCAAAATTTGTATTACAGTTATCTTTTAATATATAAATATATTTTAAATGGTAGAGAGAAATCATTTCTCATGTTTCATTCCCCAGTTGTCGACTCATTTATGGTATAACTCATTGGGAAAAAAATCCCTTAGATTATTTTTCTCACACTAAAGTTCCAATTGTCGAGAGATCAATTATTATGATTTCTTTTAATAAAATAGGTTTAATATATTTCCTTTAAGGGTCTAACAACTATGATATACCACAATATCTTATTATTTACATGAAAACTTACAATTTCAAGACATTATCAAGTAGTACATGTAATTTCCCATCCTACCCAATCTTTTTATGGCTCCCTTCTTGAAGAAAGATGTGTCTGCCGATTAGTAGTGTATTGAATTGAACCTACCATGTCACTTGTTAATGTTTAATTAAGTGGAAAGGATTTCAATTCATTCCTACCCAACACCCCCGATAATATATCATATATTCTCACTCTATGTAACACAGGGTTCTTGAATCCCCCTTTGAATTCTTTTAATGATTCTTTTAATCTTCATACACATATATCACAAATTAATAGAAATCCCTTATAAAGATTTAAAGTACACCATTTGATAAAAAGTTCATGAAGCAGACGACATAACTATCACTCCCTTTTAACTACAATAATTATTTTAAGCGAACTCAAGACTGATTGATCATTAAAACTTTGCAACATTGTAAAAACACTAGCAAGAAGTAATAGGAATGTCATATCTATATCTTATATATTATATTATATATAATATATATATATATATATATTATATATATTATATAATATATATATATATATATATATATATAATATATATATATATATATATATATATATAATATATATTAGAGATATAGATATATATATTCATATATTCTCGTAGAACTGCCTTGGTTGGTCCATGATTTATTATGCCTAACATCCTCTTCACTAACTTGCACTTCAACAATAATATTAAGCATGTAGTTTCTTTGGTCTTCCTTCTCAGAGATCTTCTATCTTATCATGGCTGAATATTTCCACATTCACTATTAATGGATTCACACAAGTATTCTTCCTATGAAACATTAATTTCAGTCTCCCACCTCTAGCGCAACTATGATTGAGAACTTCTCTTTGCGACCTTCATGCACCAGCCTCGGTACAATGCCCTTTTGAGGTTGCCAGTCTAGAAACCTACATACATCTTTTGATTTATCGGCCAATGTTTTGATAGAGAAAAAGGTGCAATGCTATAGAGGCAGCACTCTCCTCAAACTTCTAGATGAAATAGGCATCCTCATTTACTTTCCTAAACCAATACCAAAATGTAGGATCTTTCCTTCATTTACCACATAACCTTCTTTGTTGCTTGCTTATGCACCCACTATATTGGTTTTTGTAGGTAACGACATCCCGACAAATTGGTATTTGATAACTTTACATAACAAGATTTCTTTCATTGTAGCAATTTCCATGGCAAGGTTCATTCACCGGTAAGTTATATTAGCTATAGATGGGCTTATAGGCCACAATACTGTAACTTGTAGCTCTGATACCACTTGTAACAGGTCTACCTTATTCTCTTTACCGTAACCATTATTTACCAAAACATATAAGTTTTTTTTTTTTTAATGGGGAATTAATACATGGTTTTAGCATGCACGAATCTCTTTCAGAATTACCACTTGGTTATACCACTTGTATTAGGCAATCATGCACCTTTTAAAATTTCAATTTCCAATGCATTAATATTACCATTCAAAATATTAGTTTAAAATATTTCAATAATAAAGTTAATAACTAATATTTACACCCCTCCCAAGGATGTACACCCGACTTAGTTAATCCCTTATCCCACTGTACGCGTATCTAGAAATATCTTACGATCTTGGACACCTGGAGTTCAGCAGATCGTGCGATAGACCTCCACTAATCCGACGATCAGCAATCAAGGCGGATTGGTTGAGGTAACCAATTCCCCCATCCCACTCCGAAGATGAGATTCATTCAGTCATTTTGCTGCAAGGCTAGGTGCTCTGTAACCTACAAGTTTCGTTTCCATGGAAAAGGAGGGTTTTCATTTGTTGGAGTCTGTCTCGTTTGTAAGTATGCCAAGCATGTTGTCTGTTGTGTATTTTGAAGAGGTTAGGCTCCTTGCTATTTTCTTCATTGACAGTTATATTTATATAGGAGCCCTAATTTGTTACATTGTCCATGCAGGTGGTTCCTATAGACTTCAGCCTTGCATCCACAAGTGAAGGAAAGACTATGGTCAAGATCCTTCCTCAAGTAATTGTTGGAAACCATTTTCTCTGGAAGTAGTCTCAACTACTTTGCAAGAGAAAGAAAAATGATAAACGCTTATAGTATTTAATTACAGAGTATTGTTTTCACTGACTCAGGTGTGCATTGTGACCCCAATGCCACTCTACAGGTACTATATTGTTACAAGCTTGTTTTTTTCTTATTTTTCTTAATAGTCTCTGCTAGAATTTTTCTAACTCAACTCTTAAATCTGATGACAGGTTAAATATTTCCCAAAAACTCCCTTTCTCAATAGTTTGAAACTCTGTAGTGGCATCCACTTATGGTTTTATCTTTTATGTTCCAGGTTGGCTGCACTAGTCACTGAGGGTTTTGCTTCGCTTCCAAACAACTCAAGCTCACCTTTTGACCTTCCAGAGATGATTGGGTAGGGTTAATCTATGGTCGGTCGTGCTGACATTTCACTTGTTAATATTGTTCTTCTTCTAGCTTAGGGTTATAACATAATTATTGTATGCACTGAGACTCGAATAGGTGATTTGGCTTCCATTTTACTCGCATTACTAGAATAAGCAATCTTGTTTGCAATGTCTGTCAAACAATACAAATTAATCTACGTTTCTCCTTCTTTGGGGTTTATATGGTAATTTTCCGTGTTTAACCCCAGTTCGTTCTTGTGGGTTTAAGTTGTAGCATGCATTAAAGTTTGCTCATGTGTCTGAACACTAGAGCCGATTCTTGAATTGTTGAGAATTTAATCTACTTATGTTCGACTATTTTGAATGTATAAAGTTTCTTAATTATCAAACCACTGTCGTGAATTTTACATAAAGCACCATTGATATTCATGGAACTTAGTGGGTAAGTTTACCTATGTGTCTATAACAGTTTTGAACTTCATTTATGGGAATTTCTAGCAACGACAACCATTGACTTGGTAATAGATTCTCATTAACAGGTTGTACAAAAAATATGATTTCCCCCCGCTTCTAGCTGGTGTTAAACTGAAGCATTCATTGATTCTCATCCCCGTGTCGAGGGTTTGTGACAGTAATTACTTACTTTTATCTCTCACTGACCAGGGCTCTACTCCAAGTTCCAGTTATGATACATATATATTTTATTAGTATTACTTTGGAGCGCAAGCAGTCATGTTGGTCTTGCTTACTACCGCATAACACAACTTCTTCCTTTTTCCATTGTATTATTAATTTCATGTATTATGATTGTTAACATAGTTTCCAAAATTACTTGCCCTAAGCTTATATATAGACCCATTTTTTAATAGGATGTTTTACCCTTTCCTATGACAATATAGCTCTGGTGTGTTTTCTTGCATAATTTTGCTCTTTTGTACAGTGTAATGCTTAATATTACACTTGTGAATATGTATCATCACCTAGTTGGAGTTCTGCAATTT
Organism: Pinus taeda; assembly: GCA_000404065.3. Classification (NCBI taxonomy): domain Eukaryota; kingdom Viridiplantae; phylum Streptophyta; class Pinopsida; order Pinales; family Pinaceae; genus Pinus; species Pinus taeda. The sequence continues at coordinate 29,856 of APFE031479493.1, forward strand.
GCCTAATGCTTTAATGAATTTTCAGTTATTTTACTTCATAAACAAACTTCGTAATGAATATAGCACATTCTTATAATTTACATGTTGTTTCTCAAATTCATTTAATCATACCATTGTCAAAAAATATATCATTCATAGCAATTAAACAAACCTCTGCCATTCCACAAAAGTGCACTATATTACTTTACAGAAAACATTTAAGATACAAAAGTACTTATCTGTGCCTTCTCTGTTTATCTCAACCATCTAGAAAATCACTAGGGAAATGAGTGTTCCACCCAACCATCGAGAATGGCAATCACGTCCATTTCTTTCCCCCCCTCGAGATAGTTTCTTCCCAGAACAATTATTTGACAAAGACCACTCAAGCCTATTCAGGGCATCAAGACTTTGCGAGTCCAGCCCAAGAGCTCAGACTTACAGCTTGTCTTAAGGATCCCACTAGCCACCTGTGATCTCAAGGATACCCTAAATGACAATGTTCTGCCAACCTTCAACAACATCATGTTTCAAGCTCTGAAGCTTGAAGCTTCTACTCCTCCCTTGGACCTCCAGGTACAAGACCCTAAGGTCGCCTCATGCTTTCTACCCTCTTACCCTCTTGGCTCCCTTGTCCCAACTGAAATTATTTATCTCTAGAGATAAGAATAACTTTCTTCTAACTGTTTGATAAGTGAAACTCTCATCAACACTCTTTCCCATAGTTTTCTGTCTAAACATAATTAATATTATTTATAAAATTAAAACAACATTTATCATCTATGTGTCAACATGGCTCATAATTTTACCAAAACATTTACAGTAAAACATAATATTTACAACTTTATTTGAGAAGTGATACCATAGTTATTTTACTAAAATAATTTAGAATTACTATACATTTTATTTTTTAATGATTTGCTATTCTTATAAAATAAATATAATAATAAAATGGTCGAAGCTTTTGGAGCACTATGAAATTGTTGAGGTTTTTGATATTTCGGTTGAACACATCACCAATTAGTGATTTAACCCATCAATTTCATTCAATTCCTTCTCTAATTTAACTTATCACATAATTCTCTTTTCACCAATTAGTGATTTAACCCATCAATTTCATTCAATTCCTTTTTTAATTTGACTTATCACATCATTCTCTTTTTTGACTTATCAGTAATAATTATTAATTAATAAATAAATAAAAATCGACACAACGATTTTACCGCAGATCCGCGAACTTCATTCTCATTATGTATTTAACCATGGAAATCTAGATGCTAAAAATATATAAACTTTTGATTAATTATTTTATAATTTTATAAATTATTAACCATTAAAATTTATTTAATGGAATAGATCTTTATATTTAATATATTAAATAAAATTTTCAAATATTATTTTTTAATAATATAATAAAGTATTTTAAGTTATATATATAATTTTATTTATAAAAATTACAATATTTAAAATTTCCAATAATAAAAATATGAGTTAAAAATATTCATTTAATAATACCTAATATATTAATAAATGTAATAATGGTAGTTAAAATTGAATCAATTATTATATTTAAAATGATAAGTAATAGTAGTTAGATTTGAATTCTTTTAAAAGTAATGATATTTAATTTAATTATTTATAATTATTTCAATAAGTATAGAGTTTAGATTTGATCTTTAAAGTAATGATATTTAATTTAATTATTTTAATGGAATTGAAATAAAATTTGGGAAAAAATGAAAAAATGAAATATACTTATTGTTCAAAATTTGTAGGCCCTTTTTTTTAATAGAATTTCTAGATACTTTTCTTAATTATTTATTTAATTAACTTTTCATAAAAATAATATATTTAAAATATATAATTTTATTAATTTATTTAACATATCAAAATTGTATTTATAAATAATGATAAATATTTTATTTTTATATGTAAAATCTAAATACGAAATTATATTTATGAATAAAAGATAATAATAAATCTTTCTTATATATAGAATCTAAATATTCAAATTTTGTAAAATATAAATAATTGCACTAAGTATGGGGTAGATGTAAATGTAAATGTAAATGTAAACATTACAGTATGAGGTAGATCTCACATAAAAACGTAAACATGTAAATGTAAATGTAAATGTAAACGTAAACGTAAACGTAATGTTTAACATTTAACAATTTTAATTGGGGGTAGATCTCACATAAACATGTAAACGTAAATGTAAATGTAAATGTGAATATTTAACCTGTAATGTTTAACATTTTTAATCTAATTTCGGCCCTATTTAGAAATCAGTCTAATTACTATTATGTATAAACACAATATAAATTTAAAATATAAAGAGGTTTATGAACACTAAAAAAAATAGGTATGGTAAATAAATAAAAATATAAATAAACTAATATTATGGTAAATAAATAAAACCTCTTTTTATAATTATTGTAAAGGTATGTTAAATAAATACAAATTTAAATAAACTAGAGGTATGGTAAATAAGTAAAACCTCTTTTTATATTTAGTCCATAAATCTCTTTATATTTAAGGAGACTCAAAACAGAGGTTTTATTTAGGTGAAGCCTATGGGCCAAATACCATTTTAATACCATTGGCTAAATACCATGGGCCAAATACCATATTTATAAAAGAGGTATGGTAAATTAATAAAAATATAAATAAACCAAAAGTATGGTAAATAAATAAAACATTTTTTATATTTACTCCATAATTCACTTTATATTTACGAACACTCAAAAATGAAGTTTTATTTAGGTGAAGCCTATGGGCCAAATTATTATTAATATCATGCAAATTTTTTATTAATGTTAATATTAATATTAATAAAAATAAGATGAACATGCTATTAACCATGTATGAGAAACCAATGGTAATTGGACCATGGTATTGACGTGAATGTAGCCTATTTAAAGTGGGGAATTAAAACCAACATAGATCATAGTAAAGATGAATCTATGTTTGGTTAGATTATAAACACTACCTAAATTTAAAATATAAAGAGGTTTAAGAAATAGTAAATAAATATAAATATAAATAAACTAGAGGTATAGTAAATAATTTTATTTTTTAAACTCCAGAAGCATGGTAAATAAATAAAAATATAAATAAACTAGAGGAGCCGTAAATAAATAAAACCTCATTTTATATTTATTCCATAAACTTTTTTATATTTACTAAAACTCACAAAATATGTTTTATTTAGGTGAAGCCTATGGACCAAATAATTATTAATACCATGAGCCAAATACCATATTTATAAGAGAGGTATGGCAAATAAATAAATATAAAAGAGGATATTAAAGAGGTATGATAAATAAATAAAAAATTATCCAAAATAAGATTAGAAATCAACATCTAATTATATACCAAGCTTTTGGCTGAAATACCATGGTTAAATAAAAGATATGATAAATAAATATAAATATAAATAATAAATAACCTGAAGACAATATTGGTAAATAAAATAAAACCTCTTTTTTATATATTACCCAGTACAACCTCTTTTAATACTTACTAACACTCAAAAAAATAAGTTTTATTTAGGTGACGCATATGGCCGTCAAATCTATTATTTAATACCATACAAAAAACATTTAGTAACCGTAATATTAATATTAAAATATTATTCATTTATTAAAACTATATTTCATATTAATTATTATTTAAATTTATAATTTTGGATTATAACATTATTAAATTGTTAGTATAATATATATTAATATATCATGATATATATAACTTAGATATATGGGAGGGAAGAACAAAGACATAGAGTGATAGAGGTGGAGAGATAGGGGAGTGACAAGGGAGAGATGGAGATAAACTTAAGGATAGGGGAGAGGAGGAATGAAGAGAAAGAGGGAGATAAGTGATAGATGTAGAGAGGGGTAAGAGAGGGAGAGGGAGACACAAAGATGAAGGGGAGAGAGAGAAGTAGAGAGTGAGGGAGATAGTGAGAGGATTGGAGGGTGGAGAGAGAGAGGTGGGGAGAAGAGAGAGGAAGGTAGGAGAGAAAGGGAGAGAGAGTAAGGATGAGAAAGAGGAATTGCAAGAGAGGAGGAGAGGGAGGGAAGAAGAAATACATAGAGAGTGAGAAGGGGAGAGAGAGGGAGTGACAAGGGACAGATGGAGAGAGAGTGAGTATGTTTAGGGGTGAAATAAAGAGACAAAGAAAGAGAGATAGAGATATGGGGGGGAGTGAAGGAGAGAGGGAGGTGAGAGAGAGAGGAAGGAAGAGAGAGGGGAGGGGAGAGAGAGGAGAGAGGGAGAGAGAGAGAGATGGAGTTGGAGGGGGAGAGAGAGGGAGGAAAGAACAAAGACATAGAGAGATAGAGATGGACAGAGAGGGAGTGACAAGGGAGAGATGGAGAGAGAGGAGAGGAGGGAAGAGAGAGAAGAGGAGAGGAGAGAGATAGGGAGAGAAGGGTAAGAGAGAGAGAGAGAGGAAGCCACATAGATGGAGGGAGGAAAGAGAGAGAGAGAGAGAGGGAGCCACGTAGATGGAGAGAGAGAGAGAGTGATGGGGGGGGGAGAGAAAGGGAGGTGGGAGAGGAAGGGAGAGATAAGACTAAGAGAGAGAATGTGAGAGAGATGGATTTGGAGGGGGAGAGAGGGGGAAGGAAGAAGAAAGACACAGAGGGAGAAATGTAGAGAAAGAGAGAAAGAGAGAGAGTAACAAGGGAGTGATGGAAAGAGAGTGAGGGAGAAATGTATAGAGAGAGAGTAACAAGGGAGTTATGGAGAGAGAGTGAGGGAGAGAGGAGAGTGGGGGGAAGAGAGAGAGAAGGAGAGACAAGGAAGGAGAGAAGGGGAAGAGAGAGAGGTAGAGAGGAAGAGGGAGGGAGAGAAAGAGATATATACACGGAGAGAGAGTGTGTACGTTTGGGGTGTGAGATAGAGAGAGGGCATAAGAAAGAGAAACATAGATATGAATATATATATTATATAGTAATATATAACCAA
>APFE031479493.1:36178-76674 GCA_000404065.3 Pinus taeda
AATTTCCATCATTTAGAGGATCGTGTCTATGTAAATTCTTATTTTGAAAATAGTATAAAAAAATACACTTAATTAAAAAAATTATTTATTATATTAATGAGTCAATTTTAATTGTAAATTAAATCAATAAACAATAGTGTTTTTAATCTTGACTATCATCGTAAAAAAAATTTGAGACAAATGAAAATGAAACTCACTACATCTCATTAATAACTTTTGACTTTATTGTTCAAAATACATGAATTATCATATTACAATACTACAACTAAACACATACATAGTAATGGCATGTACAATGAAACATTGATTTATTAGATATTGAAATACTACAACTAAACACATACACAGTGATGGGATGTAAGATGAAACATTGATTTAGATTTTGTAACTAAAATGGAAAAAGGATAAGGAAAAAACAATGTTGTAATGTCACACCTAGCTTTGTTTTTAGATGAAACATTGGTTTAGATTTTGTGATTATAATGGAAAAGGGATAAGGAAAAAACAATGTTGTAATGTACACATAGCTTTGTCTTTATTACATCCTTTCAAGTGGAGAACAAGTTCTAATGTCCCACAAATTCTAATGCCATACTCATTTTTCACCTTTTAGATTGGTTAGGAAAATTGAGATGTGTAGGTAAGCAAAGATAACTTGCCTTCTTTGTCAAGACTTTATCTCTTATATGACTTTTCAAGAGATGTTAACATCATGTATGGGTGTGAGTGGCCTCCTACATCATGAACACACACAAATGGATAATGTTTAAATAATATATATACAAACAATATAGAAATATCTATCTCAATCTTTAGAAGGGAGCATAACTAGTGAATATACGTCCGAAGAAGTAAAGCAAGAAATCGTTGACGATGGATACCCCTATGTGATACACGCGCCTATAACTTTGCAATTTATGCTAATCGGGTGGGTGAGTCGAAATATAATAATGTTATCCCAATTGAATTGAAATTCAAAGGGTAGACTCGAGAGAGATGAGGATGAGGATGAGGAGAGCAGCACAACAATAATAGGCATAACAGACATGGCCCAATGAAATTCTTGTCGACTGATCTATTTCATGGTCCAGCAGCGGCAGCAAGCAATCAAATCTGTTAGGTGCATGCATGGCTTCTTGAAGGCAAAACCAGGGAATAACCAGCAATACAGTGAGGTAAGCACATCTTTCATGAATTCTTGAGCAAAAATATTGATTGGTTTTTAGATAGCTGTTGAGGATTATAGATGATGGAATAAGCAGGTGAATAGGTGGGAGACTGTTGAGATCTGATATGGTGTCGAAATCGAATGCGATTTATGTGGAGTTGGGGGAGGATCCTCTGCCATTTGGGATGAAGAATGAACAGAATGTGCCCCTAACAGCAGTGGACATGGCGCCCTCGCCACACGGGTCCCAAGTTGGGGAGAGAATAATCATAGTGGCTAATGTTTTGCCCTTGACTGCAGTGAGAAAGCCTGATAATCTAGGGTGGTCATTTGGGTGGGACAAAGATTCGTTATTGCTTCAGCTGAGGGACGGATTGGCGGAGGGCATTGATGTTGTCTATGTGGGTTGTCTCAGTGTTGAAATTGATCCCAAGGAGCAGGATGTGGTGGCAGCCACTCTTCTTGGGAGCTTCAATTGTGTCCCTGCTTTTTGTCACAGTGATCTCAGGAGGAGGTACTATCATGGCTTCTGCAAGCAGCAGTTATGGCCACTGTTCCATTACATGCTCCCCTTGACACCTGATCACGGTGGCAGATTTGACCGGTCGCTCTGGCAGGCATATCTTTCTGTTAATAAAATCTTTGCTGATAGGGTCATGGAGGTCATTAGCCCTGATGAGGATTCTGTGTGGATCCATGATTACCATCTAATGCTTCTTCCGACATTTCTGCGAAAGAGGTTCAACAAGATGAAGATAGGCTTCTTCCTTCACAGCCCATTTCCCTCCTCTGAGATTTACCGCACTCTTCCGGTGCGTGAAGAGATTCTGAGGGGTCTGCTCAATGCTGATCTGATTGGGTTCCATACATTCGATTATGCGAGGCACTTTCTTTCTTGCTGCAGTAGGATGTTGGGATTGGAGTATGAGTCCAAGAGAGGGTATATAGGCCTGGAGTATTATGGGCGCACTGTGGGGATCAAGATTATGCCTGTGGGCATACATATGAGTCAGCTTGAGGGTGTATTGAGGCTTGCTGATACCGAGTGGCGGATTAGTGAGTTGAAGACAAAGTATGAGGGCAAGATTGTGCTTCTTGGGGTTGATGATATGGACATTTTCAAGGGCATAGGCTTGAAACTTCTGGCAATGGAACAGCTTCTCTATCAGCACCCAGAATTGGTTGGTAAATTGGTCATGGTGCAAATTCTCAACCCTGCACGCGGGCGAGGTAGGGATGTTTTGGAGGTCCAGGAGGAGATATCTGTCACCTCAGAAAGGATAAATGAGTCATTTGGAACTGAAAGATATCAACCTGTTGAATTGGTGCAGAGACATGTTCCGTTGTATGAAAGGGTTGCATATTACACAATTGCAGATTGTTGTGTTGTATCTGCAGTCCGGGATGGTATGAATTTGATCCCATATGAATACATTGTTTGCAGGCAAAGTATTACAGAACTAGATGCCAGATTTGGAATGACATCTGATAACCCTAAAGATAGTATGCTGGTAGTGTCCGAGTTTATTGGATGCTCCCCCTCTCTAAGTGGAGCTATTCGTGTAAATCCGTGGAATATTGAAGCTTTAGGTGATGCTATGAATACTGCCATTACAATGCCAGATGCTGAGAAGCAAATGAGACATGAAAAGCATTTTAGGTATGTCAGCACTCATGATGTAGCCTTTTGGGCCCAGAGTTTCATAGGAGACTTGCAAAGAACCTGCAGAGAGCACTCTAGAAGCCGATGCTATAGACTAGGATTTGGATTGGGATTCAGAGTGGTGCGTCTTGATTATAATTTTCGAAAACTTTCAACTGAGCATATTGTCTGGGCTTACAAAAAGAGTAATAGACGAGCCATTCTTTTGGATTATGATGGTACCATGATGCCTCAAACTTCAATTAACAGGACTCCAAACTCAGATGTCCTGACAGTCCTAAACACCCTTTGCAATGATCCAAAGAACGTGGTCTTTATTGTAAGTGGACGAGGGCAACAAACTTTGAATGATTGGTTTTCACCCTGTAAAAATCTTGGGATTGCTGCAGAGCATGGTTATTTTTTCAGGTATTTGAACTCTTAACTTTATATGCTTACAATAGAAAAGCATGCAAGTCTTTGCCCACCTTTCAAATGTTTGCTGCAAGCAGCTGGAATATAGCTAATTTACTAGTTTCAAATAACATCTTAACCTTTTTCATTTACATTGCTGGAGCAGGTGGCAGAAGGATGAAGAATGGAAAACTTGTGTGCCAACGATGGATTTTGGTTGGAAAGCAGTTGTGGGCCCCATTATGAAGTTGTACACAGAAAGCACAGATGGTTCATTTATTGAGGCCAAAGAGAGTAGTATTGTATGGCACTTCCAGGATGCAGATCCAGATTTCGGTTCTTGGCAAGCAAAGGAGTTGCAGGATCATCTTGAGAGTGTGCTGGCAAATGAGCCGGTTGTTGTCAAGAGCGGTCAGCAAATTGTGGAAGTTAAGCCTCAGGTATTGTACACCAATCAAGCAGTCCTAAGGCTATGTTTTCAAGGATATGAATTTGCTTTATGTCATTTTGATCTTGCATGAGGATCTTCAAGATAGGCAGTTTATTAAATTGTTTGGATTCAATATGTGCAGGGAGTGAGCAAGGGTGTTATAGTTGAACATCTTTTAACAACGATGGCTAGCCAGGGGAATCCTCCAGATTTTGTCTTGTGTATAGGAGATGATCGTTCAGATGAGGACATGTTTGAGATAATTGACAGTGCAATGGCAGCCTTACCGAAAACTGCAAAGAGGGAGGTCTTTGCCTGCACTGTTGGTCAGAAGCCGAGTAAAGCTAAATATTACCTGGATGATACTGTTGAAGTTGTTAACATGTTACATGGACTTGCATCAGCAAGCGAATCATTGTCTGGGAGCTCACCAAGGGCTATTGCTTCTGTTTCAGAAGGTTGATTCCAAAGTTCATGTATTCTTTTGTGCAGTTCGATGAATAAAACAAATATAAATATCCGAATAAAATTTTGCTTTTTGATGCTGTGTGCTTTGTTTGATGTCATGCCATTCATCATAATCTTGTACATGTTAATGTGCCTTCATGTAATCTTGATGCAATTTTGAGCAGAGTTTTGAGATTAACTTCACTAGGAGCAGGACTTGTCGTTCAGGTTTTGGATGGGGTTGATTATGTATGTCAAAGTCTGTTTTCTTACATTTTACATTTCAATGTAGCTATACAACTTCAGAACTAATGGACCTATCTAATCTTTGTGCTTGTACATTTGTAGCGTTAAAGATTGAAACCTTTGTTATACAGTTGTAGGAGGAAGATGGGGACCCTTCTTTGTCTTCAGTCTTTTCAACTTGCAGAGCTTTACAACATTTGGTTTATTAAAGTAGATGGCTTATCACAATAGTTTTCCCTTAAAAATCCTTTTTTATCATCAATTCAAGCCTTAATGCTAATCCCTTCAAATCCCACTTCTTTAATTGCTTATGACCAAAAGCTACAATTGATTTGATCTATATAACTGTCTAGGTTTGGAAGATCTGGAGCATTCATTCAAGACTCGCTGTGACTGTAACTCCAAATTATGATAATTTGCTAGCCCTGTACAATATTAATTCTGTTGCAACTGGCCACATTTTGCTCTTGAAGGGCAAAGCAAGTCATTGTATTGATGCTTTATAGTTGCTTGCAATCAGGTTTATAGCTGTATATAGGAGTTGGGAAATGTTTCCTTGACATTTTGCTGCCATTAATGGATTTTTTTCCCGTTGATTGTACTTGATTCAATATATGGAAATTATTTTGGCTTTTCATACCACTTGTTAATCTATTAGGCCTACCATTGATATCAACAGAGATAGGTGGGTACAGAGCCACATGCTCCTTGTTGTGAGATTGTTTATCTTTGAGCTGTGTTGAGAGGGGATTTATGAAATCGAACCTAATAAGATAAGATTATTTATGGAGGTTCAACTAATGAGCATAATAACTAGTTTAGTGGGACTCAAAATTACATCCAATGTAAATACATAATGGTAGTGCAGAAACAGCTCCTAATGCTACTCTATTAAAAACTGAAAGTTGTTGCGAACATGGTTAAAAAGAAGAACAATATAAGTGCAAAAAAAAAAAGCCATGACTAGTATAAAGGCTGTTAAGGTGTGCTGGAACTAGAAGATGAGGCAGAATGTGGGGAGAGAGCAAGGATTTTCAACTGAGTTATCAATCCCCACGAAAATCCTTGCCGAGAGAGTATCCAGGGCCCAGTAGCTTGGCTGTGTTATCTGGGAGGAATCATGGCCCTGGATTGAAGAGGACGTTTTCATCAGGTAGTACAAAAGGTAGACAACACATCTAGGTTGCATATTTATAGAAACAGACCAATTTCTGGTTGTCAAGGAGCAATTAACAAAAGCTTCTGGCTATGCAGTCAGATTACTTTAATTTTTTAGCAGTAGTGTATCTGGTTTTCAGCCGGTAGATTACTTGTCAATTTAAGTGTTCTATCATTTGTCAATGTGATATGTGACATCTGAAGCATGGATTCCTGGAGATTGTTTTTTCTTAACTACATGCTAATGATCTCTGTGACTTCAATGGCCAATAAGCTATAGGGCTGTTTTTAGCTTTTGTTACTGACTTATAGTGTCATTGAGAACATGCTAGTGATCTCTGTGACTTCAATGGCCAATAAGCTATAGGGCTGTTTTTAGCTTTTGTTACTGACTTATAGTGCCATTGAGAGACACAAACTAGGGCTGTGAAGGTTTTGCAAATTGGTTGAATCACGGGCCAATCTACTCAACACAACCTGGCTGGTTAGTTCAAGTGGTTTGAGTACTGTGAATTACAAGAAAGAGGTCGCAGGGTCAAGTCTTTTGGCTAACTGCTTTGTCTATGTGAACAATGGGATCTCACTTGATGTTTTCAATTAGGTCAAGTTGCCATGACAGCACATTTATCTCTTAACTTGTTACCCCATCTCTCTTTAGTGAAAGTGTTAATTCCATATGGTATTGAACTGCCATGCCTCTTTCCTCTCTGTCCACAGTATTAGAAGAAAAGAAGTCTTAGGTTAAGTTGCCATAACTGTAAAGAGTTAATTTACCTTAAGCACCATAAAATGTCCTCTCTGTCCACAGTATTAGAAGAAGTCTTTTGGCTAACTGCTTTGTCTATGTGAACAATGAACAATGGGATCTCACTTGATGTTTTCAATTAGGTCAAGTTGCCATGACAGCACAATTATCTCTTAACTTGTTACCCCATCTCTCTTTACCCCATCTCTCTTTAGTGAGACAATGGGATCTCACTTGATGTTTTCAATTAGGTCAAGTTGCCATGACAGCACAATTATCTCTTAACTTGTTACCCCATCTCTCTTTAGTGAAAGTGTTAATTCCATATGGTATTGAACTGCCATGCCTCTCTCCTCTCTGTCCACAGTATTAGAAGAAAAGAAGTCTTAGGTTAAGTTGCCATAACTGTAAAGAGTGAATTTACCTTAAGCACCATAAAATGTCCTCTCTGTCCACAGTATTAGAAGAAAAGAAGTCTTAGGTTAAGTTGCCATAATTGTAATGAGTTAATTTACCTTAAGCACCATAAAATGAAAAGAAGAAGAGAAATCTTTATAGCATGCTTTGCCAAAAAACAATTTACCCACGGTACAATTATCTCTCAACTTGTTACCCATCTCTCTTTAGTGAAAGTGTTAAGTCCACATGGTATTGAACTGTCATGCCTTTCTCCTCTCTGTCCACAGTGTTATATTGTTGAAGTTAATGAATTTTTAAATGTCCACAGTATTATATGGTTGAAGTTGAAATTAATGAATTTTTAAATGAAATACAATTAATCATCATAAAAAAGGTTAGAACCGTAAAGGAAAAAGTATTCTATATTGTTCATAATTAGTAAACTAAACCAATCATTTACTTTAAAATCATTATTTATTCAAACGATTCTGGTTTGGTATTGACATATCAAACGAACTTTTATTCAATCGAATAATCTGTCATGGTTGGTAGAGTTTGGCTCTTTTAATTTTAAAAAATGATTTTAAGTAATAGAAAAAATATAAAAATTATGAGTTATTTGTATGTAAAGGGAAGATTATTTTATTAATGCAAAGCTATATGATTATGCAAAGGAAGTCTTCTTTAAATATACCAGGGAAGAGATTTAAATCTTATAAAAACTTTCTTTCCTTTATTCTTTATATAATATTTAATAATTAAATAAATTTAACATATTTTTTATAAATTAATTAAATTAATTTAAGTAAATAAATTTTGAATCAATAAGCTAAATTGCAATAATAGTAAGCTATTTCATTGAGACTTGATTTAGTTTCCATTAGATGTAAATTTAAAATTAATTTAGATTGACTAAGATAATTAATTTAAGTAATAACTATCAATAATAACCAGTAATATCTCGGATGCGGGTGTCTTACACACGTAGCAGACCAGAGGCTCGTCACATGGGCATGTGTCAGCCCGAACGAGCCACGCAGTACCCTGCAGAGTATTTCATAAGGGCGCCTACAGTTGATCCTCCGCGAGTGTTATTACCCGTCTTTTCCGCCTTTATTGTTCTCCTGCAAATCTGTGAGACTGCGCTTCAAATGCCGGGAACCTCTGTCACATTCCCGCATTCTTTCGAAGCGTATGGGCACTCAGTGGCAACGTTGGAACATCCTCTGGTTCTGTGGGGGATTGCGCAGGGACATTCCTGCTCTTTGGTAAACTTGGCAATGCAGCGCGAGCGTCTGAGAATGAGCAGCCGTCGAGGAAGCTCAAGGGGTCGAGCTTCAGCTCAGTGGACCGCAATTTCTCCCTCTTCCTCAATTGAGGTAACTTCTGACCATCATCGCTTCCATGGTAGAGTAGCAGGCCGTGGCAGAGCACCTGGGTGTGGAGAAATCCTGGAATGCGGACACACAGCACATCCCACAGTGAGGTGCCTACTATTGATCTGCAACGCCCTATCAGGGAAAGCTTTTCCCCAGCCACTCAGGTTGCCCTTGCGGGCCCCAGCGAACCGGCTCAGAGGATCCAGCTCTCCGACTCGGATGACCCCCAACAATTCTAGGGCAAGGGGGAGGAAGAGCCGTATACCACCGACGATGAATAATTCAACCAACAGTTCGCTCTCCGCTGCCAGGAAGGGAAAGCTTTTCTCTGTTTTCGCTCCTCGTTATCTGTATGTGTTCGGTTTCAGTCTAGATTTCAAAATCTATGTGTTGGCTATCCATATGTTATATGTGTCGGCTATAAGCAATGTCATGAGTCGTAATGTTAGTCTCTCATAACATCCAATTTTTGTACCTGTTCAATTTTGGATATGTTCGGTTTCAGTCTAGATTTCAAAATCTATGTGTTGGCTATCCATATGTTATATGTGTCGGCTATAAGCAATGTCATGAGTCGTAATGTTAGTCTGTCATAACATCCAATTTTTGTACCTGTTCAATTTTGGATATGTCTAAACTTGGGCAAACTGTCAATCTCTAGACAGGAGTAACAGGGCCATTTGTAATACTGATGTAATTTTTGACTTTTTGTAATATAATAGAATAGCCTGATTCAAAAAAAAAAAAAAAACCAGTAATAACTATTCTTATTAGTTGATAATTAAGTTACAATACATTTTGTCAATTTTTATTACTACTAGTCCACATTTTTATTACTACTAGTTCACATGAGTTACGACTAATTTAGATTTATCAATTTAAGTAATAACTATCAATAATAACCAGTAATAACTATTCTTATTAGTTGATAATTAAGTTACAATACCTTTTGTCAATTCTTATTACTACTAGTTCACATGAGTTACGACTAATTTAGATTTATCTAACTCTGGATCTTAAAATCAGATCTACTAAGCGTTGAGAAGGATCCAATTAATTTCTTTTCACTGTAAAGAAGATTATAAATATAATTATTAATTTTCTGTTATTTTTTGGTGTGTTAGTAAATTTGACAAGTTAAAAATGGTTTATTCATTATTCATTAATTTATATATATATATATATATATATATTATATATAATATAATTATATATATAAATTTTAATTTTAATATTTATTTTATTTTGACCCAGTTTAGTTAAAACAAAAGTTATGGGACATTACATCTCCCCATATTTATATGCTTTAGATTTAATTAAAAAATGTCATAAATAAATTAAATAATTTATATTTAAAAAAATTTTTGATCTTGAAATGAGTTATTGTTTTTGGGCATGTGGTATTGATTGACCTGTGGTATTGGCCCATAGTATTGTAAAAAACTTATTTACAAGTTAATAATATCCATAATATAATGGAAATGAATATACAAATATATATGGTTAAGAATCCTGTTATATTGTATGTTTATTGTATGTATTAAATTTTTATGTTCTTATTAATTAAATTTAAGTATTAGACTCCATAGGATGTAAATTTAAAATTAATTTAGATTGACTAAGATAATTAATTCAAATAATAAGATTTTTCATAGTTAAGATGAGTTAGCCTATATTTAGGGATAATAATCAATAATAATTAGTAATAACTATCCTTATTAGTTGACAACTAAGTTAAAACACATTTTGTGTATTCTCATTACTACACATATGAAGGCTCAAATCTCTTTTCATTGTAAGAAAGATTTGCATCTCAAGATATATTTTATCCCTCTTCACACCTAGGAGATCCAGAGTTAAGATACATCTAGAGTTAAGATAGATCTAGGTTAGTTCATCTTGTCTTGAATATGAACCACACTAGATCGTTGGAAAGACTTACAGTTTCTTTATGTGATTTTTATTGAAATATCTCTTAAACATTTATAAATATAATTATTAATTTTATGTTAGATCTAACTAATGTGGTCCATCCTTAGAACAAGGCGAACAATCTATTTTAAGGAATAAATAACATGGATGCATCA
Organism: Pinus taeda; assembly: GCA_000404065.3. Classification (NCBI taxonomy): domain Eukaryota; kingdom Viridiplantae; phylum Streptophyta; class Pinopsida; order Pinales; family Pinaceae; genus Pinus; species Pinus taeda. Next base: position 46,294 of record APFE031479493.1, read on the forward strand.
TTGCCCATTGCCCAAAATTCACTGTTGAAATTTAACCATTGGTAAATTAGTTAATAAGGTAAGTAAAATATTATTTAACAATTAGAGGTAAAGAGTTATCTATTAAAATAATATATATTTAGTTAAAAACTAGCTGTTAGGAATAAATAAATATAAAATACTTTAATAATTAATTATTTAACAAGGTAAGTAAAATATTATTAGAAATCCAGGTAAGGAGCTATCTATTAAATTAATATTAGGAGTAAATAAAATATTTTATTCTAAATGTTCTAATAATTTTATGTTATTTTTTTGTTTTAATGTAATTTTTGACAAGTTAAAATGTTTATTCATTATTTATAATTATTAATTTTCTTATTTTTATTTTCTTTTTTAATTTAATTTTTATTTTTATTCTACTTTGACTGAGTTAAAACAAAAGTTATGGGAGATTACATCTCCCCCATACTTGTTTGCTTTTAGATATCATTTTTAAAATGTTATAAAATAAACTATCTTGATTTTGAAATGAGTTATAGTTTATGAGAGGATACTTCATTTGTCGATGTGTTTGGAACCAACTAGTGTGGTTCACAAGTTGAAAAGTCAGATCTAGATTGCAAGTTAAATAGTCAGAACATCCAACAACAACTAACTTCGGCTAGATTTAACTATGAAACGGCTATATTTGACTGGAAAGGGCTAGTTAGACGGGACATAGGGAAAAGGGAGCATAACATATTCAATTAAAAAATATATATATTAAAATTAAAAGAGTTAAGGTTAAGGATTTAAATAATTATTAAAATAATAGTTAGTTAAAGTATTAATGACTTAAAAAGACAAAGAGGGGGATTATGAAATTTACATAAAAGGAGTAACTATATTATAATATATATATATAATATTAATATATTATATATTAAAATAAATTAATTTACACACTATATAGTACGAATAATCTCTATAATTTAAAATATATAGATAATATATAGATATAGAGATATAGAGTTATGGTTTTTGGGCCTGTGGTCTTGATTGGCCTCGTATTGGTCCATAATATTGTAACAAACCTATTTACAAGTTAATAATATCCATAGTAAAATGGAGATGAATATACATAGTTAAGAATCTTCTTATATTGTATGTTTATTGTACGTCTTAAATTTTTATGTTCTTATTAATTAAATTTAAGTATGGTGAGGGAATCTTTATTTTCACAAGGACATTTCCCCCATACCTTTTTGCTTTTAAATTTAATTTAAGGAATGTTATAAATTAAATTTAAAAAAATATTTAAAAATGGTTGAGGGATCAAATGTTTTCATTTTAAAGGAGATTTACATGTCAACGAGAGTTGAGATGGATCTAAGGTAGTTTATTATTAATTACAATTATAAATATAAGTACTATTTTTATTTTGTTTTTATTTTTTAAAATGTAATTTGATCAGGTTAAATGTTTTATTCGTTACTTATAATTATTAATTTTTATTTTTATTTTTATTTTTATTTTTGATCGAGTCAAAATGTTTATGGGACATTACATTATCTCCCCATACATGTTTATTTCTAGATTTAATTTAAAAAATGATATAAAATAAAATTTAAATAAATAGCCCCGAGCTCTCGAGCCCGCTTACGGTTAGGGTTTCGTCTATAGCACAATCTCTGGCCTACACCATCAACGACCTTCCCTACTGACGTTGTAGTTGCCAACATTATCTGCACTCCGTTCAACTGACCACGCTTCAGACGGGGCCTCTTGGAGGGGGGGAGCAGCCCCCTCCTTCAAATCAATCCTTACCAACACACATAAGTCATCTTCAGTCCCAGTGTCCTCTACAGGGCCATGTAGTGAAAAAATGCCAAAATCCCCGACACTTGGAGCTCAATGACAGGCACACATGAAGGGGCGTTGCCTCTTGAAGGCAACTAAAAACCCCAAAGTGACCATCCACAACAACTGGTTGGAGAAATCCTGCCAATCCATGCAAGACCATGCCGTAATTTGCAAATTTATGGTTATTTGGCCAAGGGAAGCAGAGATCCTATGATGGATCCAAGCAAAATGGTAGCTAAAAGCCCCCATCGATCTTCGCTTAAAGGCAAAGGGCTTCTTCACAGTAATCTTCAAAGACCTAGAGGATCAAAAGCAAATCCTGAACAACGACCCTTATTTCGTGAATAGTGCAGGTCTTTCATGTGACATTGGGAGCCTTGTTACAACCCTGATAAGGAGCAATTCCTAGCGGCCCCGATTTGGGTACATTTGTATTCACTCCAAGAAGATTTATGGGAAACAAATATCTTGGAACTAATAGGCAATTCCAATGGAGAGTTTGTCTAGATCTCGAAGGTCACCCGTCGAAGAAGATTCTCATCATATGCCCACATATGTGTGTACATGAACAATTCACAACCTCTTATGGAATCAGTTGATATAGAGTACTAGGACGAAACTTGGTTGCAATCGATGGACTATGAGGATGTGTCGTTTAAGTGCCAACCGTGTCATGAGTATGGGCACTTATTTAGGTATTTCCCGCATCATGCCCAACCTTCGTCTATGTCTCCAACCTCAGATGGATTCTAGGAAGTGCAGCATCAACGTCCCCTTGCAACCAACCCCCCTACCCTCCGTCTAGGCTAAGGCCAGAAGCCCGTCATCTAGTCGAGAAGGGGACCCCATCACTAATACCTCTAGTCAACTATAGATTAACCTCATCTAATCCCTAAGATCCCACAAGAAAATCGCTTTGCCCTGCTGGCAGAGGTCGCAGAACGAGAGATGACTAATACCCGCCGACCATCATCCTCAACCCGCTCAATAATGGAGATTGAGTGAGAGGTGGAGGGACAAAAAGGAAAGTAGTAGAGAAAGCGCAAAACCCTCGAAAGCCAAAAGAATAGCAAGGAGATCCTTTAAGCCCTGGCTCAAGTGCGTCATGCATTAGATCAAGAAGTGAAACTTGGACAATTAAACTCAAATGAGCGAGTCATGGTTTCTTACCTCCGTAGTTGGGTGAAAGAGGGATCAACTGAAATCCCCCAGGATCAACTAGAGTAGTTCCATCAAATCTTCAAGGAGTGGGAGAAAAGACAAGCGATGGTGGACCGACAACATGCACTGGCTTTAGTACCATGGGACGAAATCTCCCCATCCCCACACCTCGACCAAAACAATGCACCCAGGAAAAGGGGAAGAAGACCAATGAGGGAGGTGATTAGGGAAGCAGGGGAAATGCTGGTAAACTCGGGACATACAAACGTATTGACAGAGTATTACCATCGCTCCACCCTATCTCTTTATGAATGAAATTGATTTCATGGAATATTCATGGCCTCCACTCCAAAGGGAAGATGAGGTACCCGAAGGAAAGAATTCACAAAGAGTAGCCGAATATCCTTATCATTCAGGAAACCAATATGATACAAGAGCGGTTCAAAGAAATAACAAGCAAAAACCAACCTTGGTAGAATTCATGGCCTTGGATGCACACGGCAGTGCAAGTGGCCTGGGAATCCTATGGGACCAAATACATTGCCTTTGATAAATGGATGGCCAACCCATACTCCCTAACAAGACAATTTGAATGTCTAGGCACCTGAGAAAAGGTTTGGTTAACAAGCGTATATGGCGCCATACACCAGGGTCAAAACCGGGCTTTCTTCTAGGCCTGCAATGTTGAAGGAAATAGTGGGGATGGAACCCTAGATTCTAGGGGGAGACTTCAATGTCATCAAGGATCTCAATGAGAAGAAGGGGGGCATTCATTGCCTGGATCAAAACTCAGGGGCGTTCCAGGAGATGATCCAAGAGTTGGGAATGGAGGATGTGGAATTCAGGAAAGGAACTTTTACTTGGAACAACCAACGAGGAGGTAAATTCCAAATAGCCTCAAAGCTTGATCGTTTTCTTCTTTCTAACAACATTTTGTTACAGGATTTGTTCTTCCAGGCAGAGATCCTCCCATGCATGGGATTTGATCATTGGCCTATAAGACTTGAGATCGATCTATGAATGGCCCCTCGAAACAAGTCGTTTTGCTTTGAACTCTTTTGGCTAGATTGCCTAGATCTAGTACCCAAAATGGAATAATGGTGGAGAGCCTCAAGGGCTAGAGGATGAAACCTGATGGAAACATTTTAACTCAAACTCAAAGAGCTCAAAGGAAAAATCAAAACTTGAAACAAGACGGATTTTGGGGACATCCATAAGGAGAAACAACAAATGGAGGAAGCCATGCGTTCCCTCCAACAAGGTATAATATTGGAAGGCCAGACCGAGGACCACATAGATCAAGAGGGGGGAATCCTCAATGCCCTAGAAACAAGGTAGAAGCAGGAGGAGATCTTGTGGAAACAAATGTCTAGGGTGTAATGGCTATAAGAAGGGTAGCGAAACATGAAATTTTTCCACCAACCATGATCAAGAATGATACTCCAGCCACATTTTTTCCCTTATGGATTAGGAGGGGCGTCATTTGGCCCACCATGATGAGATCACTGAAAAATTGATCCGACATTTCTAGTCCCTCTTCGCAGAACCAGACATTGACAGACAACAAGCTATTCAACAAATCCAACAACACATTCCTTCCCTCATATCAACGAAGAAAAATGTAGCCCTCGTGCAACAAATCTCCCTAGAAGAAGTGGAGGAGGTGGTAAAAGCTCTTTTGAAAAACAAGGTACCAGTCCCGGACGGGTTCACTCCTGAATTCTTCAAAGCAGGATGAAAATTCTTAAGGGGAGAAATCCTGGAGATTGTGGAGTACTCCCAGTGATTCCAATGGCTATGGGTAGGCCTAAATGTAACATTTCTATCCTTCATTCCTAAGAAGGGAGAATCCCAAGACCCAAGCGGGTTTCACCCAATCACTTTATGCAATGTTGTCTACAATATTCTTTCAGGGATGCAAAAATTCTAGAAATTCCTTTAGTCTTGGACGCAGATCGAGAAGAAAAGGGCATTGGTGGCATGGGATAAGATATGTAAACAAAAACTTCAGGGGAGCCTAGGCCTTAAGGACCATGAGACCTTATCCCAGGCTCTCAGTGTGAAGGTGTGGTGACGCTGGTTACAAGGAGGAAATGAGATATGGAAATAAATGTGGAATGCCAAATATAGGGTTGAGGGTGGATTGCAGCCCCTACAAGAACATCATAACCTCTCAAATGGATATGTGATTTGGAACCAGGTTAAAACCCAACAGACCTTCATTCGAACTCATGTGTTTTGGGAAATCAGGAATAGTGGCACTTCTAGATTCTGGAGTGATCACTGGATGCAACATCCCAGACTAGATCAAGATCAGGCCTTCTTAGCGGTCAAGGAATTCACAACTCCATTGGGAGTGGAACTAGTCAAGGACTTCTGGAAGGACTTAACCCAGGAAGCCAAATGGAGGGAATGGAAGAGATTTGAGGACTGACCCCTCAAATTCCACATAGGTAATGGGAGGACCTCCTTGAAACTCTATGGAAACAAACCATCCTCCAAAACGAGGAACCAGATAAGTTGAGATGGGGATACAAAACCCAAGGAATGTTCACTTTAAAGGAAGCCTAATCCCTAATATTGACAGAAGTAAGTTCGGATCCAGACTTTGTATGGAAACAAATATGGTATTCTCACTTATGGCCCAAAGTATCATTCTTCTTATGGTTATCTAGGCTAGGAAAACTTCTAACATGGGACAAAATAAGACAAAGAGGCTTCAGTGGCCCATCATGGTGCCCACTATGTCACAATGAGGAGGAAACGGTGGACCACCTCCTAAATTCATGCCCAAAGTCATTGGAAGCATGGGGGTGGCATTCAAAGCTCTTTGGGGCCTCAAAAAGGTCTGTCAATAGCCTTGGGGAAACCATAGAAACCTAGAGATGGTCCCTTTTCAAGAACCCCATCATTAACAGAGCTTGGTGCCTCTCTCAAGGTTTAGTACTATGGAATATCTAGAAGGCAAGGAACAGAGTAATATTTCACTCGGTACCCTTTCATCCCCCCCACTATATGGACAACCATTAAGAAAAACCTATATGAGACCCTCTCTATTGACCGATGGGAGGAAGAAGATTGGAAGGCAGAGGGATGAGAGCAAGCCATTCTCTTGGCACTAGGCATTTCTCAAATATCCTATATCCCTCCTCCCCCTTAAAGGTTGTAACCGAAAAAGGGATCCTCCAACAAATTCAAATGTCACCCAGAGGGATTCCACAAACTTAACTTCGATGGAGCATCTAAAGGCAATCTTGGGAAAGCAGGCATTGGGGGAATCATTCAGAATGACAAAGGGAAAGTGATTAAAGTATTCACAGCCTCATGTGGACACACAACAAACAAAGTGGAAGAGTTGTTGGGCGTGTGTTACATTCTTTCCACGACTACCCCACGCGCCAGGCACAGTGCCCCAGATTTTTTTTTTTTTAGACCCTATATTAGGTGGGTGGACTTGTCTATGTTTTTGTGCATGGATTTCACACATGGTTTTGGGCATGATGGTTTTCTGTCCATGATATTTTGTAGATCTAGTTAAGGGAACTACGATTATGTTCTAATCTAGGGTTAATGGATTGGGGTTTATGGATGCTTCAACATGTATATATACGTATTGCAACATTGAAAGGAATATAATGAAAAATCAATATGGTAGTCCCAGTTTTGGGATTGAGGGGAAAGTCTCTGTGTGTATCTATTTTATGTTTTATGCTCTCTCCATTGTTTATTTTTTGTTTTCTTTTAGAATTCGTATGCAGGTAAGTCCTGTATGGTGTTAAAACCTACAAGAGTACCTTTCTTTGGACAGAGGATTACAGATGGCCCAGGATCTTGGAATCACAAATTTGCAGGTTACACGGGACTCCCATATAGAAATTTCTATGCTTCAACGCCTTATCAATGGTTCGATGTCAGATAAGGTAATAAAAAACCAACATTTGGAATTAATAGGGGAACATATCCAATCTCATCTCTCAGTTATTGATTATGTGATCACAAAGCACATTGACAAAAAGGCAATAAGGTAATGGATCTCCTTGTGAATCGGGGATGCGAGTTACAAGGATAGGAAATGCAACTAGAATGGCCTCCCACCTCCTTGATGGGGGTGAGAACCGAGGTGAACATGGCCAGTGGATCCCATGAAGAATGACAATTGGGTTAGTGTACAGGACTAGCAGTGCTCTAGCGTGTGAGCATTTACATTGCCTTGGGGGTGGGAAGAGTCGTTGAGTTGATAAGCGAGGTGTGGAAGGAGCGGGGACTCTGGTTTAGTGTGTAAGCATGGTGGTGGATTTACAATTGGCCTCCTACTTGACAATGAAAGAGGCGACGGAGATGCGCCAAAAGTGGTGGTTCCTTCAGTTTCCTTGGGGAGATACAGATTGTTGTGCCTGGGGGCATCCAAATCTTGATCTTTCTTGGGCCGAACATAGCTGGATTGGGTTGGGAGATTTGGTGGGAAGGAAAGTGATATTTTTGGGTCATTTGGGGTAAGGACTGCCTCTACAAAAGTTGGCAGTGCATTAGAGAGGGTGGCGCATGGGGCATATTTTGCTCTTGGAAAACTATCATCCTCCTTGTCACTAACTCTGTCCATTGGAGTCACTGGTGCGAGGGGGAGCATAGGGATGACATCAACAGTGCAACCTTAAGTTCAATTTGGAGAAAGGGAGGGACGCCTTCCATTATAGGCGATAGGGCAGTGTTCCTATTGGAATTGGGTATAATTTATTGGCGACAAATGACACCTACCCTTTGATGAAGGTGACCGAACCCTCTGGAGTAGTCAGGGATGGGGAGGGAGGAGACCCTCACCTTGGCAACCATGGTGGACGAAAGTGGGAGTGCACCAGTGGGAGAGGCTTGAGGTGATGGTTCTGGTGTGCGCGGAGGATGAGGTGGCAGACTTCGTGACAGTAGACGGGCAGCTGGAGTCGAGGGAAGCTGGGTCAACATAGTGGGGGTGGAGGCACGAAGACAACCTGCACCGACTGTAGCCCGAGAAAGATTGTCCCTCAGAGAGGTGGAGGGCGTAGGAAGATTCATACAACTACAAGTGATGGCTGTGCTGATGCCATGGACCCTCTGAGCTTGCACCAATGCTACCTGGATAGATATTGAGATCTAATTCAATCCTTGATGACTTGGATGGATGTGGCAGAAAGAGCCACTAGGGAAAAGCACGACGAGTTGATGGCTACTCTGGAACACATGCATTATTTCCAATGCCAGGTCAAGGAGCGAGTGGTTGTAGTTTGGAGGGGACAAAACCAGTTAATGGAGAAAGTGGAACAACTAGAGACTTGGATGGTGCACTTTGAAGGGCACACTCAATGCACCTTTTGTCCTCCACCTACTCCAGGAATTGCTCCAGATAACCTTGCTTCAGTCACCTCCGATGACTAGTACTCCCTCTGGTTTTCTTTTTGTTTTGCTTGTATATTGGAGCCTATGGCCCTCCCAATTGTGAACACTTGTACTAACATCCTTTTTGTATTTTTGTCACCTTTTGCAACTCACAATCAACAAACCCCGTAGGGGTGAGAACACATGCTTATTTGGAAATTTCGGATGTATATCACTTTTTCAGAATGAATAGAATATTGACTCACAAAAAAAAAATGAGTTATTCCTTTTGGGCATGTGGTATTGAAAAACATAAGTATTGGCCCATGGTATTGTAACAAAACCTATTTACAAGTTAATAATACCCATTGTAAAATATGGTGAATATACATGGCTAAAAATCTTGTTATATTGTACATTTATTGTATCTATTAAGTTTTTATGTGCTTATTAATTAAATTTAAATATAGTTATAGAATAATTATTCTATACCATTACATCTCCATTTATCTTTTTGCTTTTAGATTTAATTTAAAAAATATTATGAATTAAAATAAAATAATATATTCAAAAAATATTGGCATACAATCTTCTAAATATTTCATTTATATTGTATTGTAGATCTCCACATAATAAATTTTATTTTCTTAAAAAAATAATAAATATAATGCAAGTTGCTCATTCATGAATTCTTTACTTCAACTAATATTTAAAATATTGTTTTGATGTGAAATGACACAAAATTAAGAAGTTGTCTTTAATGGGACTTTTTGGACTTTGTGCATAATCCGGTGTAAATATTTGAGGTGAAATTTTGATTTATGTTATTTAAACTGGTTTTTTTACTGTATATATGGATTCAACACCCTCAAAAACCCCTAGGGCACTTAGATTGTGTAGGGTTACCCATCAAACTTGTGATTTCAATAAATTCCTACTGTAGACCCACCAGAAAAACTTCCAAAAAGTTACACTAAAGACAACTCACAAAATTAATCCATTTGAAAAAAATAAATTAATAAACTTTAATAACAATAACCCTTCACCTTTCATAAAATAATAATTTCTAAATTCCGAAATTAAATTGATTAATAACTCCAAGGGATGTATTCTCAATATTTATTATTAAAATATTAATAATAAAATTTTATTATTACTCTTTCTCTCAATTTTGTTTCAACTACACAAGAAAAAGCCACTTTGCATTATTTATAAAAAATTGGGTTATATATATCATGGGGTAATAAAATTTGCTAGAACTTAGTTTGTGAAATGCTAATGAGAATATACAGTTGTCAATTCATAAAAACAGTTATTCCGGGAAATAAATAATATATATATATTTAAGTAATAATATAAAATCATATATAAATAAAATATAAATTTAATTTTATTGATATTTTACAAAATTAAATATTAATTTAATTAAAAGAATTTAATTTAATTTTTATTTTATAAAACTAAATATTGATTTACTTATTTAAGGATAATATAAAATAAAAAAATATAAATAATATTTTTTCTGTTTTGTTTGATAATAAATAAAGTGCATTTATAGTTTCCATCAGAATTCATTAAAATTTGATAATATAATTTCAAGATTTAATATTGTTTAAAATATAGTTTTGAATGCATAAATGTATTTAGCACCTGAAAAACTCTTGCGGCACTAGAATTAGGTAGATTAAACAATTTAAACTAAGTTTTAAAAAATCTCTACAAATTTTGATTAAAATTAACCAAAAAAATAGTCGCGAAAAAGGTCATTAATTAACCATGGTTGTGGAAAAGACCATTTCGTCTATATAAGTTAGATTACGCATAAATAAAGCATAGTTCAATTAAAATTTAAATATTAATAAAGTGATTATAAGTTATGGTAAGAAAAACAAATATTAGGTAATGAAATTATATTCCAAATTATGATCTTGAAGATTAAAATTTGTCATAAAAATCAAGATAAATATAAGAGGACTTTTAGTATTTTTTTAAATTATTATTAATATTAAAGATAATACTTTTTTTTTTTGAGAGGTATTCTATTAAGGAAGTCTAGCTCAAAAGTCTGTGGAAAAAATCCAACCATGCTAAGGGTTGGTGTGGCCTAGGAAATCTCATAACTTAAATACCCTTGGGTGACTACTACTCAAGACACATGTTAGGCATTCCAATCATCTCAGGGCTCACATAACCTAGCAAACAAACAAAAGAAAATAATAGTTTTTTAATTAAAACCAATTTAAAAAAAAATAGAATTCTTTTTTACTTATTATAATGAGTATACCAACATTTTAGAATAATGTTTTCTAGAATACTCATTATTCTAATTATATATATAATTTTGGGTTGAGAGGGATGACTGTTATCCTCCCCACCTAAATTTAATTGACTGAAGTGATTTGTTGAAGTATATCATTGTAACGACTAAAAGTATGTGTGTGTGTGTGTGTGAGAGGGCGGTTTAGATGAATAGATTGTTGCAACGGATTTGAGCATACATATAATGGAAGTTAGGGAAAACAAATAGACAAGTTGAAACAATCAAAGATTAAAGAAATGAACACGCTTATTGATCTAGATCATGAGCACAATAAAAGAGCCCTGAATTGTGTAATTATCACTATAAAACAAATGGTAAATGAAGAACTAAAAAAAATGTCACAAATTTAATCAACTTATCTCATAGAAGAAAAAAGGTTGGGAAAGATACTCAAGCATAAAGATAGATTTATCCATATTAGGGTAAGATGTAGTGACAATTAAATTTACATACTAAGTAAAATAAATCCTAAAAGGGACAATACTCTTTATAAATGAGGATTTCATCCTAACAAACCAAGCTAAATTAAGGGAGTAGAATCAAAAGGTTAGAGAAGCTAAAAAGGAAGGCAAATAGGAAATCATTAGAAATATGAAAGCTATTATTAGGATAGAGACCAAAAGGACACAAATTCTCTATTAGAATTGTCATGGTTTTCCATGGCATAAAGGTCCTACGTTAAGTTGGATCTCGAGCGAAATTGATATTATTTTTTTAGTTGCAACATGGGAGCATGACGAGTCTAAGGTCCCTCACATAGATGGATGCATTTTGTGGTTAAGTTGGAACACAGTTGGAACAAGAATTCCTCTCGCAAGGGAATTGGAGGAATAACCTGTTATATAAAAAAGAGTATCTCTCCTCACACTTGACTTCATAAGATAGACCCACTCAATTGATACGTTTGAATTTATAAAATCTATGATACTAATGCTAAGAAGATCTATATCGCAATTTGTTATTTCACACCTATCAATTCTACCTTTTATAGGAAAAACAATATAGATAAGAACTTCCATTATAATACCTAAGCATAATATATTCATAGTCTAAGGAATGAAGGTAATATGCTCTTGTTAGGAGACTTTAATGTTAGAACTACATCTAACTAATATATTCTCCTAAGTAGTGATTCAAACCCTACTCCTCTTTAGCTAGATGAGACCTTAATTTAGCTAGTAGATTCAAGAGAAACTATGAATACCTAACCGAGAACTTATTTGGTACCAGGTTATTCAAACTTTGTAGTTATGAAGACCTTATATTTTGCAATGATGTAATCAAGTGGCAAAACTCCAACTAAATGACTCATATTCATGGACTTGGAAGCAGTGTTGTGGATTATGAAATATCTAATACCCATGTTTCCAACCATATTGTAAACTTTGACCTCTTCAATGACCATGATCTTGATTATGATCATAGATCCTTTGCCTTGAATCTAAACTTTTCCATACAAAACATGCACATCCAGGGGAATTGCGAGAGTCAAATTCACTTGCTTTTTTCCAAGAGTAAAATGGTTCTCTTCTTAAATGTTTTAAATAGGGATTTACACCTCTTAAATTATAAGGATCACATTGAAAACCTCTATCATAATTTTATTACAACTATCTCTGCTACTTTTAACAAGTTCTCTAGCAAGGTGTCATATAAAAAGAATAATAGAACTACCAACCTTTTGTATGAAAATGGTTGCAAAATTGTTATAAAAGAAGTTAGGGATGCTCCTAAAGAAATATTAAAGCTTCATAAGGGAAATACGTACATATATATTATTAAAGAAGGAAAATATACTATATAAGTAGAAAGCAAGAGAAATTGTTGCACCCCTCTATGTCTAATCCTATAAAGTTTTGGAGGAAAATTATGATTCATAAGACTAAAGAAAATATGATTTGATTCCCTTAAAGAAATGGAATATTTACCCTAAAAGCCTCTATGAATCCCATAACATCATGAATACCATTTTGAATGCCCCTATAGAGGATGATACCTAGGCCTTTGCAAGACATTGAGATTAAGGTTAAGCAACTTGCTAATGGGAAATCTAAGGATATTGAAGGCTACCAAGCTGAAAATTTTAAAATGGGAGAATTTATCCTCATCCTGCATATACACAACCTCTTTAATTTAGAGTAAAGTAGGGCTTCCCTAGGCCTTAGATACTGAACCTTATTGTGTCTATATTTAAGAGTGGTGATAAAATAATTCCTTCTAACTATAGGACCATTATGATTAAACACATTTTAGCTAAGTTGTACATGCTTATTTTGAAAAAGAAGATTAGCCTTTGGCTTGAAACCCATGGTTAAAGAGCTAAAGGCCTAGTTGGATTTAGGAAATATCATTCAACCATGGAACATCTTGTTACTCTTAGGATAATTGTAGACGAATGCCCCAATAATAAAATTTATCTCTTATGTTGTTTTGTTGACTTTAGAAAAGTTTTTGACACGATTCCTGGAACAAAGTTATGGAAGAGGCTAGAAGAGACACTAGTTCCTATTGAGTTGAGGGTTACTATGAAAAGGTTGTACGAGAATGTTATTGCCAATATTAGGACCATTAAGGGTTGGTTGGATGAAATTAAATGCAATATTGGAGTCAATCAAGGGTGTCCCTTATCCCCTACCCTTTTTGGCATGTACATTAATAAGCTAGAAGAGTGTTTGGAAGATGTGTTGGCCCCACACTCACTAGTATGGTCATAAATCTTCTTCTTTATGTTGATGATATTATTTTATTGGCAAGAAACCATTATGATCTTGGAAAGAAACTCAAAATCCTCAATGATTTCCACTCCAAGATGGATTTGACTATAAATACCAACAAAACTAAAATCATGATAATTAAATCCAAAAGGATCACCTATGATACTTTATTTTATGACAAATCCTTGAAGGAAGTTCCTTCATACAAATATTTGGGAATTAACATCCATCATAAGTCCAATCAGAATTCTAGCATTGAGAAAAGGATAAATGGAGGTTGTAAAACTTTCTATGGGATTGAAAACAGTTATAAGTCAACATGTGTTTGGATTGGGATAAACGAAGCTAATCTTTGAGACTCATGTCACTCGTATTATTTTATGCGGGTGTGAGGTTTGGGGTTGTAGTATATCTAGAAATTCATGGAGAAATATTGAACAAATCCAAAAATAGCTTAAAACCTACAACCTCAAGATTAAAGAAAATACTCCATACCCTTTCGTCCTGATTCGAGTAACCCGAGACCCATTAAATGCATGTCTATGACTAGGTACCTTATGTATAAGAAGAAGTTATACAAGATGGATTCCAAGAGGTTTCCTAGAATTTCTTCTAACTCTAGCCAAAACCCCCACCTTCAACTCAAGCAAGGGTGGCATAAGGATGCCTAGCTTTGGCTAGACCATTGGGGAATAAAGGAGAGGAATGTCTTGCAAAATTTATATAATATTAAAAATATTATTACTTTCGAAGTAAGGAGAAATTGTGGGGAAATAAAGAGTTGGAGGGAAAAAGGAAATTGTGATATTATAGTGAGGTGATCAACCCCAATCTAAACCAAAATTATCTCTCTGTCTTGACTAGTGCTAAGAAGAAAATGAACATTGATAAGATTAGAAATAATTCACATAAGCTTCATAGTGAAATTGGGAATTGGTTGATTCTCAAAACACCATAGAATGAAAGATTCTGTCACCTGTTGGATCTTAGGAGGGTTGAAGATAATAAGCACTTTATCTTAGATTTTCCATCTTATACTCACATTCAATCTAATTTTCAAAATATCTACAACGCTACCAACCTTTTTGACCTTTTAACTCAATAAAACTATGGTGATCTATGAGTGATTCTCTCACTTCTTTTAAGCATGGAAATAAAATATTAAAGAATTATAATTGATCTCTTACCTTCTTAAGGTCAGTAGACCATATAGGTCTTAATGAGTGTTAATCATTATCATCACATACACACATATATGCAATGATTGTAATAGTTTTGAATACACATATTTATGTATGTATGTTACATGTTGAGAAAAACGATAGAGTGTCCGAAGTTGTAGGAATATTAAATTTGAAAGCCACTAGGTCAAAATATTAAATAATAATAATAATAAATTAATAAATAAATAATTAATTAATTAATAATTAGAATAAAAATGAGGTAAATTAGTCAATTACCATGTTTTTCCATGGTATTCTTAATCCATGTTTTTTTCTCATGGTATTGTTCTATGATGTAGCACATTTAAAAGCAATAAAATTACATGTTTCAAATGTTGTTTGTTGTAAAATTTTGACTTAGTAAAATATACAATTAAAATAAAAACAAAACTAATTAAATTAAATTAAATAATTAATAATTAAAATAAAATTGAGGCAAATTAGTCAATTTACTATTAGTAATTTTTTAGCTCCATGTTACGACATGTTGAAATTGTAGCAAGAAAAGGCTTCATTTGACTTGTGCCTTAGTCAAATGGAGAAATTTGATTTTCCACATCAGCAGGATGACTTGGATTGTAGTTAACGTGTGCGACATGGCTTTGTCTACTAGTTTAATCAGTGAATTCAAGTTTATAGGATAGAAGTAGATTTGTACATGTATTGATTGCTAATATTTAGCAATATATTTGAGTTATTGTTAGTTGAACTCAGTTAACTGAGTTTTAGTCATTAGTTGAGTCAGTTGAGGGTCGATTGAGTAGTTATGGCTATTGTTAACTCATTGATCTCTCAGTTAACTAGTCAATCAACTAAAACTAGATACAATCATGCATGGAATTCGAATTGCCTAGTTAAAGTGGAGGAAAAGGCATGTTGGTATTTATATTTGTATACTGTTGAGTGTACACTGATTTTGCATTGAGCATGTGATCAGTTCCTAAAGCTATTGTGTAAGGAAATAGGGAATTCTCCTAATCTATAAGGGCTAATTCCTCTAGGATTGTGAAAGGAAATAAGTGGTTGGAAAAGGCTTGATTTGGCTAACTGTTGGCCAGAGAAAGTATGGAAACATGAGAACAAGATTGCAATGTAGGGTGTGCTTTAGAGTTGAAGTAAGACATTGTAATTGTTTCTCTTTTCATCTGAATTGATGCAAAGCAACGAAGGGGTTTTTACCATTTGGGTTTCCTTGTAGATCATTGTGTTCTTGTGGTGTTTTAATGGTTGCATGTCACTGCACGTGTTTCTAAATTGTGATTCCCATTTCGTAGAATAGTAGATGAAATTTGTAATCTCTTGATTTTAGTTTGATTTCATCAGTAGTAGCAAATTTCTATTAATTTCAACATGGTATTAGAGCTTGAAATCAAAACAAAAACCAACCATTAGATCTTCTTCTTCAAATATTTCGATTTGTTGAGTTTTTGGTGCAGATTCTCTTTAGTGCAGGAAAAATGTCTTACAATGGATTGAGGGTTGAGTATGCATTGGAGGGAAGTCTGAATTTTTGAGCTTGGTACAAATTTAGGATCATCAAAAGTGCCCTAGTAGCAACATTCTGGAGCAGTCAAAATCTTAACAAGTGGGAAGTCCTTGAAGTCCTCATGTAAAGTGATAATTGGAGAACTAATGAGCTATTAGGAGGAGAACTAATGAGCTATTAGGAGGCAGAGTTATGGGTCCCTAGTTCAGGCAGATCAAGAAGACCCTATGTGCATACTTCTTAATGGAGCTAGAAAGCTTCTAGTGGGAAGATCAGTGAACCAATATTATGACAGAAAATGGAGTTGTGATCATTAATATTAGTAGATTAAGGAGTAGAGTGATTCCACACAGCGAGACCAAGACTCAGAGGGAGTTTAGTTTTAGACGGAGCAACCTTATGGAAGCTAGTACTTTAGGATCTGAGGAGATCATACTCATTATTCTAGTAATCACAACATCAATGCATGAGAAACAACCGACCAGTAGCAGTAACAATATGAGTAGATCAAATTTCACCATGCATGCAGCTATACCTCCAAGAGCGAGGTGGGGTGATGTAGAGCCTTAGTACCAAAGTTGTAAAGATTTGGATAGGGTCCATAGGAGAGCAATAACAGTTGCAATATACTCTTCTCATGGATCATTACCCTTGCTCCAAGGGCTCGTAGTATTTAGTAGCAGAAGGATCAATGTCAATTGGTGCAGTCAAATCTTGAGAGACAGTTGCAAATTAGTTGCAATCATATGCCAAGGAGAACAGAGCAATATTGATAACAATGAAGGAGGCATAGTGCAAAATCAACAAAAATGCAATTTTCCTAGTAGATAGTGCATAATCTAGTAGCAGTCATATGTTCAGGAGATAGTTGCAGCTCAAAGACATAGTTGATTCAATATTTTAGATACTTCTCAATTGCAGTTGTTGCAGTAGCAACAACAACATTGAGAGGGAGTCTTGTTATAGTACATTCCTACCGGAGCACGATTGGTATGGTGCAGAACCCTTTTCTTGCTGAGAGGGTGTGTTGAAATTGTAGCAAAAAAAGGCTTCATTTGACTTGTGCCTTAGTCAAATGGATAAATTTGATATTCTATATCAGCAGGATTACTTGGATTGTAGTTAACTTTTGTGACATGGATTTTTCTACTAGTTTACTCAGTAAATTCAAGTTTATAGGCTAGACGTAGAGTTGTGCATGTATTGATTGCTAAGATTTAGCAATCTAATTGAATTATTGTTAGTTGAACCTAGTGGGACCCCAAACATAACCTCGTGGGACCCCAACACAGTAGTAGGGGACATGCAGCTGATGGCAATGACCTCATGGTTAAACCACGAAGAAAAGAGAGCGGCAGAGGTCAAAAATGTCATGGAACGAACTACAGGAACCACTGCTGATTAGAGCAGAGCCAGGGGACCCCATAGCATTGATATCCGCCCACCAGCACCTAGCAACCAACTCTCAGGCTCTGTTAGAGTACATGGATCAACAGGCTCAGGACATAGCACACTTCGAGGATATGGAGCGACTATTGGGGGAAAATTGTGTTCATGCTTGCACCC
The DNA here is from genome assembly GCA_000404065.3 of Pinus taeda. Classification (NCBI taxonomy): domain Eukaryota; kingdom Viridiplantae; phylum Streptophyta; class Pinopsida; order Pinales; family Pinaceae; genus Pinus; species Pinus taeda. The sequence goes on from APFE031479493.1 coordinate 63,937, forward strand.
GTAGGTGGAACACATTGTCCCACAGCCTCAAAATCAGGGAATACCACACTCCAACTAGAATGAGGGAGGCCTTGGCACGAGTGCCTCTCTACAAGAAGTCTATGCAAAACCTCCAGGCCAGCTGGATAGGCCTCAAGTTAAGTCCACCTTTGATTTTGGGATTGTTAGAAGGAGGCACTGAGGAAGAAGAGCATAAGCAGTGGGAAGAGGTGGAAAGGAAGGCCAGATTCCATGACAGTGAAGAGGATACTACTTAAGAAGCCTGGGATGTGAGGGAGGCGATCAAAGTAATTAAGGACGGGGAGCTGGACTAGTTTCTCATTAAGGACGAGGAGCTGGACTAGTTGCTCAGAGGATGAGCAACCCTTTTAGGAGGGGGGTGATGATGAGCCCCAAATTGGCTAACATATTGGGCTCATTTTGCCTAATTATCCTTGTTCAGTCCTTGTTCAATCCTTCATTTTTCATAGCTTATGCATTGTTTTTCAGTATGTTTATGTCATTTGTACGAATAAGGGTGGTCACTCATCCTAGGTGGCTAACACGTGCTTATTTCAGGTTTTTTGACAGATGTTGGAGCAAAACCGAGCAATCATGGGCTAGAAGACATCCAAGTTTGAGGTGAGGATTCGTAGGGGGGTTGTCTATGACATTAAATAGCCCTTCCTCAGGATCTTCACCCCCGACTCCGAGCCCCAAAGGCCACCAAAAATGGATCTTGAAGGTATCCAAGAAAATTTTGGAAAAGGGACTATCTACTCACAATTTGGACAACCAAGTCCCATAGATTTAGGAGGCCAGCTAGGGCCCTCATGGTGTATAAATGATAAGGCCTCAGCCTTCGTAAGGGACTTTTGAAACCATTGCATATTTTTGCACTACAGTGCTGTCAGCTTTAGCTTGTTCTCTTGTAGCCATTTTGGCATAACTCTTGACTTATGACTATTTTTTGATAAATGAGAAGCAGTCCGATTTTATATCAACTCTGAGTTTTCTATAGGAGCCGTAGCTCTCAGGGTTGGGCCCAACCTGAGAGCCTAGAGCTTCCTTTTTGTACTGTTATCTTTCCTTTATGCATCGTTGTTTTCATTTTATGCATTTGAAACGTATTTCTGTTAGGCAGATTTGGTTGTGTTGATTAACTAGGTCACTGTTTATGAATAGAATTGCTTCAGATGTTTAAAATAGATTGGTAGGATAATAACAGGGAAAAAAAGCTCCAGAAAAGGGTCAGCAACACTTTTGGTTTCACCTCTCCCTTATTGGATCAGGGGCTGGAATTGAAGTAACCGTGCTGTCCCAACAAAAACACTAGTTTGTTTTACCATGCAATCCTTAGTGTACTGTTTCCATTTGCAGAAGTTAGTTATGTGTTCATATCTCTGAAATGTTTCATTGCATAGTTGATATACATGGTTTTCTTTCAAATAAAGCTGTTGTTCATTCACTTTGTTGTTAGTTAGATTAGATTAGCTAGGACTTTGATCACTTGCCAGACTTTGTTGATTCAGTTGAATGTACACTGTGCAGAGCATCTCTACCACTCTTTCATCCACCTAAGCTTCATCAAAGCCATCTGTTCCATCTCCTAGCTAGGTTCCTCGTCTCACATCTGTCCTTTTGCCCACGTAACCCTACCTTTTTGTGCAATCATTGGTTCAGCCTTCTTTGAGCCAAGTCAACCTTCTACACCTTCTCACCACTCCATCCACTAGTCCCTCGGTCACTCCAGGCCCCTATCCTACCTCCATATCCATTCATGCATCTTCCCTCACTCACCCATCCTCTAAAATCCAATTTTTAAACATTCTGTAGAAATTTCTGAACATCCTGTAGAAATTCCTGAACATCCTGTAGAACCCCTGCAGACTTCCTGTAGAAGCTCACAAATGAGGTTTCTTGATAGCCAAACTTTTTGAAACTCTCCGGAAGGGTGTTAGGGACTCCTTAGACCCTCTCTGAACCTTCCCAACCTTTTCCAAGCATTTCTCCTCGTTGATCCACCCCTGCACAGTAAAGAACAGTGAAAGCATATGCATGATGAAACTGACGATTTAATCAAAAATACAAAAATATATTTTCTTAAGATAGAGGTAGTCTAGGCACATGTATTTTACCTTCATAGAAGTAATGGCATCTCTTTCAATAGTTTGTATTCTCTTTTTTGCATCAGTAGGACTAGCTGGTAGAATTAGGGTTTGCTAGGGTTCGCGCTTTCCTTCAGTTTTCAATCTCTTTTTCGCAAATAGATTAGCTTTCTTCGAGTTAGCTCTCATCCATCAATTAAAAAGCTTCTTCTAAAAGCTCATAGAAGTTGGCTTAAGCTCCTAGCGGACTTGTGCTAGCTAACCAAGTGACAGCTGCGACAAGAGCTAGTACTTGTGCATACAGCACCGTCGCTTCCAAGTTTGTTACGAACTACCAGGTTGATAAAAGTAATGAAGGGAGTCTCAGGAGTTGCAGCATTATTGCTGCAATACTGGAGCCCACCACAGGCCACCATATCGAATATCTCCAATATCTTCACCACATATTTTGCTTGAGATAGCAAAATCTCCCCTAGCTTCTACTAGACTTCTAGTCCTAGGAAATAGTGCATCAGTCCTAGGTCCTTCATCTCAAATTCAAAAGCCAACTCCCTCTTACATTTGTGAATGAGAGGGTCTGCACCTGTTAAAAAGAGGTCATCAACGCGCAACACTAGTATGAGAGGATTGTCATCTTCAACCTTAAAGTAAAGGTTAGGGTCAGCTTCACTCCTAGTGAATCGCAGCTTCATCAAGTAGCTATCGATCCTCTCATACCACACTCGGGGTGCTTGCTTCAGCCCATAGAGGGCCTTCTTCAACCTACACACATGAGATTCTCGATCATGAATCTCAAATCCTTTGGGTTGCTCCACATAGACCTTCTCTTTGATCGAACCATGCAAGAACGCAGTCTTAACATCCATCTGATGTAGGTTCCATCCTTGCGAGGCACCAAGGGCTATGATCGAGTGGATGGTGGTATATCGGGCAATAGGTGCAAATATCTCATCATAGTCTATACCTTCCTCCTGAGAGAAGCCACAAGCGACAAAACGAGCCTTATACTTTTCCGCACTTCCATCAATTGCATGCTTTATCTTGTAAAACCATTTCGAGGTGACAACTGCTTTGTCTTGGGGTCTGGGGACCACATCCTAGACATTGTTTTTCATGATGGACTCATATTCCTTAGTCATAGCATCCTTCCATACTTGATGCTTGATAGCTTCTGTGAATGATGATGGCTCATTTTGGATGATCGTGCTCATGATGGTCAAGTATCCCTGATACTTGGTCAATTTCTTACTTTTTCCCCAAAGGTTCCCTGGGTGCAACGTGCCCTTCAACATCATCAAGTGTCCCCTTAAGCCATGAAGGCCTCTTCCTAGAAGAGGAAGTCTCTTGCGGAGGGGATCAATAGGATCCATAGGTTCTTCCACGTCGGACATCATCTCATCTTCCTTTTCCTTGGGTTCCCTGGTGTTAGCTTCTTTAGATCCCCTTTGAGTAGGAAAATTGTCAACTTTGCTAAGAGCCATATCTTCGTCAAAGGTGACATCATGGCTAATCTCGATTTCCCTTTGACCAACCACATAGATTCATAGCCCTTAGTGTTTTCGCTATAGCCCACAAAGATTCCTTTCTTTCCAGATGCACCCAATTTGTTCCTCTTCTCCTTCAGCACATGAAAATATACCGAACTTCCAAAAATTCTAAAATGAGATACGTCAAGTTTCTTAGCAGTGAACATCTCTTCGAGAGTCTTGGAACCCAATGCTTGATGAGGGCATCGGTTTTGCACATATACGGCGGTATTCGCAGCTTCGGCCCATAGAAACTTCGGAAGCCTTTGATCGTGAAGCATAGCACAGACAACTTTCACAATCGTACGATTCTTCCTTTCCGCCACACCATTCTGCTCAGGAGTATATGGTGTTGTAGTCTCCCTCTTAATGCTAGCCTCTTTGCAAAAGGCATGGAACTCATTCAATTCATACTCAGTCCCATACTCAGTCCTTAAGATCTTTATCTTCTTTTTGGTTTGATTCTCGATCAAGGCTTTGAAGTGACGAAACCAAGTGAACACTTCATCCTTCTTTTTCAAGAAGTATATCCAAGTCTTGCGAGAATAATCATCTGTGAAAGTGAGGTAATATAAATATCTTCCCAAAGAGTTCAAAGGCATCATACCAGATATCTCTGAGTGAACCAACTACAATATATCAGAGGTCTTGCTTTGGCTTGAGGGGAATGATCCCCTTTTGAGCTTTCCTTCGGCACATCCAGGACATACACCTTCTTGCTTTACTCGGAACTTGGCCATCCTTGTCACCATTTGTCTTGCATTGGGTAGAGCTTTATAATGAAAGTGAACAAACCTCCGATGCCATAGTTCGGACTGAAGTGATGTGTCACAAGACATGACACCCAACGGACTTCCTCCGACCTGATATAATGAATCGACTTGAAACCCAAGAGTGAAAGCCTCCATAATTTTTTTTTTCCATACATGTACCTTGCCATCAATGAAGGTTACCTTGTAGCCTTTGTCCTCCATTGCCAAAACGGACACCAGGTTCTTTTTGAGATCAGGTACATATAGGACTTCTTGCAAATGAATTGTATTACCCTGATTCAATTGAAGAGTGACATTCCCTATGCCTTTCACGAGATATTTTGTGTTGTCCCCAAGAATAATTTCCAGGTTGGTCTCCTTTTCTATCAGATTGGAGAGAGCTTCTTTGTAGCCGGTGAAGTGCCTTGAGGCACCACTATCAATAAGCTAATCCCCCAATGAGTCCGGGGGAGCAGTAGTAGAGAGGGCCGCTGGTAGACAATATTCATCTTGCTTATTGTTAACAACATTAGGTTCATACCTGGAGTTTTTTGCCTTCTTGAAGGGTTGTCCTCTTCCTTGATTTTCAACATTTCTTTTACCTCTGCCATTGGACCTGCCATTCCTTTGATTGCCTTGAGAGTGATTTTGGTCATCATCATGGTGTGAGTCCCTTTTATCAAGGCACTCCCTTGCATAGTGGCCCATTTTGTTGCAATTGTAACATCGACCTTTTCTTCCACCCGTTGGTCCAGCCTTTCCTTTGGATTTAGCCCTAGAATTGTTTCTTTTTTTAGCATGAGAAGAAAAGGCAGAGGGATGGCCTTTAAGTGTCGGCATTTCTTGCTTTCCATCCTTGTCTCTTCTTGAATGCATCTAGCCATCAATTCCTCAAATCCTGGGATGACATTATTGTTGAGAAGAGTAGTCCTCAATATATACCATTTAGGGGCAGTCGTCCAAAAGTTGTGATAGTCATTTCCCTGTCAGGAACTACTTCCCCAATAGATAGGAGATCATTCTTGATCTCGGTGATCCTTAAGAAATATGCTTGCATACATCTTTGCCCTCCTTAATTTCCTTCAGCTTATTTCTAAGGAATAGAACTTAATTTGCATCATTAACTTTAAATAAACTCACCAGTCTATCAAAGATTTCGTTGGAGGTTGTCAGCTCAGAAACATAGGCCACCAGGCGCTTGTCGATAGAGTCCTAGATGATCTTCCTTGCTTAGACTTCTCCCTTGGACCACTTGCTTTTGGCAGTAGCGGATGCATTTGATGGAGGCGCAACAATATTGCCTCTCACATGGTCCAACACTTCCTGATCTTCTAAAGTTAGATCGAGAGATATCTTTCATCCATGATAGTTAGACTTCTCATGGAGCTTGTCTTCGGCGGGGAAGAGTGTTGAGGACCCCATAAAGCTTTTAGAATAGCCTTGCCAACCTTGTCTTTGGTGATTGCTCTTACTCTTGCTCTTGCTTGGGCTTTGTCTTCACCTCAGCTCTGATACCATGTTAAATTATGGTATATTCTATGCTTAGAGTAGTTTACTTCTTTTCTTCTTATTAGCCATATAATAGCAATCACATATACATTAAGTAAAGTGAAGATAGAACATTAAACGATCAACAGAAAACTAGCCAAGATAAGAGACACAAGATGTGGCAGCTAGCCAGGGACAAACCCCAGTGGGGGGAAACCCTTTGATCAGATCTTCTTTTATCTTCAATAGTTCAGCAAAGAGAAAATAGTACAAAATCAGAATTCTGTAATTTTATATCAGTAGCAGCAAACCCTAGATCAGCAAAGTCAAACTTGGTCAAATGACTTGAAATTGACATCCAATATGCTTGGTCAATTTCCGGTCAACTAGCCCTCGAAAAGCTTGAAGAAACAACCCTTGAACAGCCCCAAAAAAAACAGTCAAACTGCTGTTGACTGAAGTCAACCTGCTACCCAAAACTAGGGCAGTCAACGCTAGTCAAACCTGTGGATAGGTTGCCTCAATTTTTGTGCCAAAATTTGCAGCCTGCCTAGGAGAGGCATCCACACCAAAACTGCACCCTTGATGAGTCAACTCTTGGTCAACGTAGGTCAAAGAGACCTTTAGCAACATCTGCGTCCTCCTTTCAGTGTCCTCCTTGCCCTAATGCGTCCTCCTTCCCACATGTGAGCTGCTCCTTGTATAACCCAAAGCTAAGGAGAGAGAGAGAAGAATGAATGAGATGAGATGATGAGAAAATGAATCAACCTCTCATGTATTTATATGATTCACTGGGCATGTGTGCCACACATTTAACTGTTGGCCGACCTTGACAATTTGTCAAGTAAATACAAATAAATTCATATCTCCATAAATACTTGTTGGAATCAAATGATCTTTAGATCCTACACCTCTCGACAAGAGGAATCTAGGAAAAATATTAGCTGCCATAAATGAGGTCACCCACATGGAGTTTGGCCCTAGTTGCCAATTTTAACAGTTACATAGGTAGTAGTAATGCCAATGGCAAATAGAATTAGCAAATACAAAACAACTACAAGCCTCAAGGCAATAGGTAGTTCATAAGTCATCAATTCTCATCATCAAAATCAGCATCACTGTACTCATCATCATGGTCACCACTGCTCTCCTATGTTGCATCCTCCTCTATATCCAATGTCATCTTTGCATTTGCTACATCCTCCTAATCTGTATCCGCTTCCTTTGCCCCTTCCCTATTGTCCTTGATTGAGCCATGAACGCTGTAAAAAAATAAAGAAAAATTGCACAAATTTGTAAAACAAATACGCATGAAAACTGTTGTAATAAAAATGCAAAAAAAATAGAGAGAAAATGCACTTACCTGTTGGGCTTACCGGGTTGTGGAATTGGAGCATGTGTAAATGTCTTTGTGGCTAAGAGGAAAGAAATGGAAAGAGTGCCCAATGTTGGTGCGGCAAAGGTGGCTTGTTGAAATTGGCAACTAGGGCCAAAAAACATGTGGGTCACTTTATTTATGACTGCTGATATTTTTCTTGGATTCCTCTCTCTGAGAGGTGTAGGATTGATCTAAAGATCATCTGATTCCGACATGCATTCATGGAGATATGAATTTATTTGTATTCTTGACAATTTGTCAAGGTCGGCCAGCAAGAAAAAGAGTGATTTTCACCCCCAACTTAACCTCAACATTGCATATAAAAGGAGGAAACCTTGTGACATCATTTCACCATCTCATCCTCACATCCTTCTCTCTTCTCACTTGATTGGGTACGCATAAAGGAGAAGCATCTCTCACACTTGCAAAAGGAGGAAGTTTGATTTCTGTCTAGGGCTCCGTTGACCTAGTTTGACCAAAGCTATGGGGTGACTTTTGGACAACGTTGACCAAGAGTTGACTCTTCTTGTTTGCAGATTGGGTTAGGTTGCCTCTCCTTGGCAGGCCACAGTTCTCGGTAGCTACTTTGACTACACTTTGACCCTGTGTTGACCAGCGCTGGCTGTGAAAGAGCTGACCGTAGGTTTGACCAGCGTTGAATGAAGTTTGACTGGATTTTCGGACTGTTTTGGGTTCACATTTCTTGTTGTTGGAGGCTAAGTTGACCAAGCATTGACCGGGATTGATTAGAGGTCAAATCTGACTTGTTTGACCAGCGTTGACTTTGCTGGTTATGGTTTTGTTGTCATAAAATTACAGAATTGTATATTTGTACTCTCTCTCTCTTTGCTGAATTATTGAAGAATATAAGAAGAATTGATCAAGGGTTTCCCCACATTGGGGTTTGTCCCTGGCTGGTGCCACATCTTGTGTCCTGTTGTCTTGGCTTGTCTTCTACTATTTATATTTATGTTCTATTTGCATTTTACTATCATGCTGATTTGATTGCTAATATGGAAATTGATATTGGGTTAATAAGAAATTTGAAGTAAATTTCTCTTAAGCATAGAACATACCAAAAATTAACATGGTATTAGAGCTGAGGTGAAGACAAAGCCCAAGCAAGAGTGAAAGAGAAATCACCGAAGACAGTTGGAAAGGACAAAAGGCTCAATGGGTTCCTTATCCCACTTCCCGGCCGAAGACAAGCTCCGCGAAAAGTCTGACTATCACGGATGGAAGATGTCTCTTGATCTGACATTGGAAGAAACGAAGTGTTGGACTATGTAAAGGGTAAAATCCCAAAGCCTCCATCAAATGCAGTAGCTGCTACAAAGAATAAGTACATTAAGGGTGAAGTCAAAGCGAAGAAGATTATCAGAGATTCCATTGACAAGCGTCTGGTGGCCTACATCTCCGATTTGAACACCTCCAAGGAGATCTACGATAGATTGGTAAGCATGTTTAAGGTTACTGATGCAAATCAAGTTTTGTTCCTCAAAAAATAAGTTGAAGGATGTTAAGAAGGGAAAGGACGAGGATATTCAATCCCACTTCTTAAGGATGACCGAGGTCAAGAATGATCTTCTATCGAAGAGAAGTTGCGTGAGAAGTCTGACTATCATGGATGGAAGATGTCTCTTGATCTGACATTGGAAGAACAAGAAGTGTTGGACTATGTGAAGGGTCAAATCCCAGAATCTCCATCAAATGCACTGACTGCTACAAAGAACAAGTACACTAAGGATGAAGTCAAAGCGAAGAAGATTATCATAGATTCCATTGACAAGCGTCTAGTGGCCCACATCTCCGATTTGAACACCTCCAAGGAGTTCTACGACAGATTGGTAAGCATGTTTAAGGTTAGTGATGCAAATCAGGTTTTGTTTCTCAAAAATAAGTTGAAGGATATTAAGAAGGGAAAGGACGAGGATATTCAATCCCACTTCTTAAGGATCACTGAGGTCAAGAATGATCTTCTATTGATTGGAGAAGTCATTCCTGAGATGGAACTAACTATCACTACCCTTAGAGGGCTCCCATCCGAGTGGTATATATTTAGAACCACTCTTCTCAATAATGATCGAATTCTGGGGTTTGAAGAATTGATGTTGAGATGCATTTGAGAAGAGACAAGAATGGTTGAGCAAGAAATGCCTTCAAATAGAAGCAACCCCACTGCTTTCTCCTCTCATGTCAAAAGGAGAAATAATTCTGGGTCAAAAGGTCATTTCAAAGGTAATCCCAGATCTAAGGGTGGAAGGAAGGGAAGTTGCTTTGTTTGCAATAAATTTGGCCACTATGTGAGGGAGTATCCAAATAGAAAAGATGAAGGACCTAGGACTGATGCACTACTTCCTAGGGTTAGAGGTTTGGCAAAAGCCAGGAGAAATTTTCCTATCTCAAGGAAAATATGTGGTGAAAATATTGGAAAGATTTGGGATGGTGGATTGCAAGCCCGTGACTATCCTGATGGAGCTTAACTTCAAGAAGTTATGCGGTAGTGTTGTTGGACCTGAATTGGGAAATGCTTTTGAGTATTGTCAACTCATAGGAGCACTGATGTTCTTGGTGAACTCCCGTCCGGATATGTGTTTTGCAGTCAACACGTTGAGCCAATATATGGTTGAGCCTCATCACTCACATTAGGTTGGTGCCAAAAATCTTCTGCGATATCTTCGCGGCACAATCACTCATGGACTGAGATACGATGTTGGAGATGTGATGCTGCATGGTTATTCTGATGTTGATTGGGAAGGCAATGTGGTGGATCGCAAGAGCACTTCTGGGTGCTATTTCTCTTTGGGTTCTGCTTCGATATCCTGGATGAGTAGGAAGCATAAGTCAATAACTTTGAGTTTTTGACCTAGATTGTCATTGACGTCAATATGGCAATATTCTGGATGAGTAAATAATGATGTGAGGCCAAGGAGAAGTAGAGCAGATCTGTGAAGAAACAGGAGCAAGAAGCCATGAGGAGAAACTAGAGGAAAGCCAAGACAGTCAAGCCATTGGAGAGAATATCAGAAGTCATAGGAGCTATTAGAGCAGAGCTATCAAAGCAGAGAAAGCCACAGGAAAGCCAAGTATCGGAAACCACAGGAAAGCCAAGTAAGTGTGAGAGCGGGAGATTGAGGAGGAGCCATATTGGGAGTATCGCATGTAATATATGCCAAAGAAGTTAACAGAGGAGCCAAAAGAGCGGAGGAGTATATAATATCAACAAAAATCAAGAAGACGGATGAAGAGTGAATGCATGTGGTTATATTCCAAAAGGCGGGTTTGTAATAGCGGTAGTGGTTTTTGGGTGGACGCTAGGCAGTAAGTGGTATTTAGAGGAGATTGCTCGATTCCATTAATCGAGCGACACGTAGCACGAGGGTGGAAAGAGAAAACCGCTTTATCGGGCGAGTATTCTTCATGCTAATTGTGCACCCGAAATCTTTGATAGCCGTTGGATCTAGTGCGAGTTAATCTACGGTGGAGAATGAACCTGATAAAGGTAAGCATTGATAAATGCGCCAAGGCTATGGAAAAGCGGAAAATGCAAGTTCCCGTGTGTTTGTGTATATTCCCATTATACGAGGGTTATAATAGAATTAAAGGGGATAAAGGGTTATGGGTTAATTCTGCATTAACCAAAGTTAAGATTGGAGGAGTATATATATATTATATATATGCGATACAATACACGGGCCCGAGGATTCCATTGTAATACACTTTAAAGTCACATTGCATCCGCCATATCGCAAGCCTCTTTAAAGCCTTGCCACATTAAAATGCCGATTGTGATACGTATGCAGACCCGCTGCAACGTTATAACATGCCCTATTGTAATATCGCGTCCGTCGCAATATCGCAAGCCTTGTTAAAGTTTTTTCCACATTGAAACCCACCGATTGCGATATAATTGCGGATCCGACTACACCATTATAGCATGGCTTAATCAAATGTCGCATCCACGGTAATCACAATGTACAAAGGAATGTCAATCCAGGGATTGTGATAAGGGTATGGACCCGACGGACTTATTAATGACTATTTAATACCATATCGCATCCGCTCGGTCGGCAGTTTGGAATCGGCTATGTTATGTGAGAACCTTTGGAAGCGACGATTGCGATAAAAGGATGACGTGGCATGTGGGACCTCTATATGGCTATAGGCTCTCTTATATGGTTTCCGTGAACAATTAATGTATATCGTATGAATATTAAAAAGGGCCTCTCTGATATTTTTTAATATGCAACACTATTGTAATTCGGCCTCTCTTCCACATTAACGTGTCCTGTGTGTATTGATGGATTTGAAGAGACAGAGGAAGTCAAAGAGTGAGCGCAGAGGAAGCTGAAAGATCAAGCGAGCGTTCAGGAAGCCAAAGAGCCAGTGGAGAAAGGAAGCCAAAGGTTAGGGGTATCAGGAATATAAAACAGAGAACAAGGAAATTTTAGGGTAGCTGGCAAACTGTAAGAAAATAAAGGAAGCCGAAGCTCTGGCAGAAATGGAAGGAACAGGAGGACAGAAGTAAGTCATAGGTCCAACAGGGCTGGGAGCAGAGAATTACAACCAAACAAACCTAGACAGTTTACAGCAGAAGGTTGGAGCCCTTGAGGTTGGTGCCTCAAAACTGAAAGGATTGGTGTCCTGGGAGTTGGTGCTCCTAAATTCAAGGTTGGTGCCTTGACAAGACAGAGTTGGTGCTCTAGAGGTTGGAGCCTCACAAAGAGTCCAAGTTGGTGCTTGGCAACTGAATGAAATCGTATATATATATATATATATATATTGTACTTGATTTATTGCAAAGATCACATTAATAAAAGCATCTATTCCTGTCATCTATTTTTGTGTTCCAAATATAAATGTTTTCAACTGATAAAATTAATAATTGAAAAAGAAATACTAATTCACCCCCCCTCTCAGTATTTCCAACAATTGATATCAGAGCAGGCTTCTTCATATCAACCTAACAGCTTGAAGAAGGATTCTTAGTCATGATGAGAAATCAAGAAGTGTCAGGAAGACCTCCTCTGTTCGATGGCACAAATTTTGGTTTCTGGAAAAAGAGAATGTCCTACTACTTAATGTCCCCTGGACCTGAAGTTTGGCATTCGGTCTTAAATGAGTACATAGCTCCTTCCACTCTTCCAACAGATCAAGACGAGAGGAAAGTCTACGTTGCAAATGCAAAAGCCTTAAACTCCATCACTAGTGGAATCACTGATTTTGAATTTACAAAAGTCATGAATTGTAACTCTGCCAAAGAAGTATCGGATAAGCTAATTAGCTTATATGACAGGGATTCCAAATTCAAGAAGGCAAAGCTTCAAACTCATAGAAGGAAATTTGAAAGTCTGAAAATGGATGATGAAGAAGATATTGCATCATGCTTTCTCCGAGTAGCTGAAGTGGTCAACTCTCTTAAAGGATTGGACGAAAACATTGAAGAAAGCACCATTGTTCAAAAGGTCTTAAGATCTCTCCCAGACAGATTTGACTCCAAAGTAAGT